>JAVJIF010002938.1:0-284678 GCA_038442645.1 Agave tequilana
CCATTGCTTCACCTCTACGTGAAGTCCAACTCTTCACCTCTACGTGAATTCCAACTCTTCACCTCTACGTGAAGTCCCAATCAGCTTCTCGAGAATCCTAATAACCATATAGCTTCATACGGGTTGCATCACCAAATGGTTGTGTCTTTACGGCTGCCTATGTATCTTGCCCAAGGGATCAAGCCAACTGCAGTTCATTGGAAATGAGCTCCATCAAACTCAAGTACCTGTGACTGAATCTTCAGTAGCGAACTGACCTGGCTGAGTCATATGAACCTCCTCACTACCGTCATGGAGAACACAGCCTTCAACTTGAGCTTGTCGCGGTCACAAGCTTGAGATTCATGCTTCTTCATCTACTTTTGTGGTTTTATCTTGATTCCTATGGATGCAAATGATTTGACATTCTCATCAATGTCTTCAACCTGTTCAGCATCAAAACTGGCTACATGATCTCCACCCAGTGTCACATACAATAAAGTCTTCACTGATACCAAACCAACTGGAGATGATGGAGTAGCATCAACTTCCACCCGCTGCGATACTTCCTTGGTTTTCGTCTTCTCCACCTGCTGAGAGATAGTAGACTTCAACCCTGAAGTCTCATCAAATGTGACATGCTGACTCATCACGATTTTCTTATTTTTGGGGTCCCATAACCTGTACTCTTTCATATTTCTTTTGACACCCAAAAATACAAACTTCTTTGCTCGCGGATTCACCATGCCATCTTTGGCACTAAAGTAGGCTGGACTTTCAAATTCCCGCAGCAAACCATGACCTTGAGTAGTTTTTCCAGACTAAACTTCCAGTAGAGTTTTACCTCCTATCGCAGTCGATGACAATCCATTTATGAGATGGCTAGCATACACAATCGCCTCAACATAAAATGATTTGTCTAATCGTGCATTAGACAACATGCACCGAGCCTTCTCCAGTAAGGAACGATTTATCTCCTTAGCCAACCCATGTATTGAGTACCAATACCAGTGTTCTGTCTAAATTGTAGGAATTGGTTCTTGTATCTTTCAACATTACCAATTTGTAGCTCCTTTCCAGTCTGCTTCTCCATCACATCCTTCTACTTCACCAACATATCTAGGGCTTCACACCTTTGTCTCATAGGATATATCCAACAATGCCTAGATAAATTATCAATAAAAGAGACAAAGTACTTTGACCTCCAAGCGATGTAGTCTTAGCAGGTTCCCAAACACTTACGTGAACACAATCAAGAAGACCTTCTGAGTGGTAAGTACTGGTGCTGAATTTCACCTTCTTCTTGTCCAGAACGCGGTGTTCACCCAATTCTAAGTTGTAAGTAGTAGCACCTTCCAATGATCCCTTCTTTGCTGGAGCATGCAAAGACTTTTCACCTCCGTGTCCGACCCTCATCTGCCAGACCTGTGTGCAAACATCATCTGAAGATATAGAAGTCTCCACCTGACCTATAACTGTACTACCCTTCAAGTAGTAGAAATTGTTCTGACGGATGCCCTTCATAACCACCATTGAGCCTTTGGTCATCTTGAGATCACCATCTCGTATAGATACCACAAGACCCAATGCTTCCAAAGCGCCAACAGAGATAAGATTTCTTTTGAGTTGAGGTACATACCTCACCTTCTTCAATTCTCATACTATCCCATCATCCATCTTGATACGGACTGTACACATCCCTTCTACATTACATGGTTGATCATCAGCTATGACAGCAAAATGTCCATCTAGCTTCTCAAAGCTAGAAAATCAGTCCCTGTTCGGGCACACATGATAGGTAGCTCCTGTATCTAAGATCCACTCGGAATTATCAGAGTAACTAACAGTAGAAGTAGTAACAGAGAAAGAAGAAAGAGAATGCCGATGAGTCTGAATCTGATCCATCTGTCTGTGAAGTATTGGCATGAGTACTGACCACCTGTTCGAGATTTGCTTCGGTCATCGATTCCTTCTTCTTACCTTTGGCCTTCGGACAAAAATTATCAGTGCCCTAGCTCCTTGCATAAGGCGCACTGATTCCTCTTCAGACCTCTGAAGCCTAATCTGGACTTTGATCTTTCCTGATCACCTCTTCCCTTCTGATTAGAACTCCTACCTCTTACTGCCAATGCCTCTGCTGTTGTGCTCCCTGAAGAAGACAGTTTGTCCTGCGTTCTTACTTCATAATTCACAAGAGTAGCAGATACCTTACTGTAGTTAAGAAATTTTCTTCCATTGATCAATGTAAGAGTAAATGTCTCATACTCTTCTTCAGGAAGAGAATTCAATAGAATTACCGCCTTATCTTCTTCATCGATCTCCACATCCACATTAACTAGGTCTGTAAGAACCTTTGTGTAGCTATTCATGTGTTCGTTAATGGAACATCCTCTCTTCATCTGAAAACGATAAAGCTTACTCTTCAACTGCAACCGCGATTCGACGCTTTTCGTCAGATACTTTTTCTCCAGGATCTCCCACAGCTGCCTCGCAGATGTTTCATGTAACACATTATACTTGATGTCTTGTGTTAAACAAGACCTGATCAAATCACATGTCGTTCTGTTCATCTTGTTCCAATCTTTTTTAGTAGTTGAATCACGCTTCTTCTCCAACCGTAGAGTGTCTTCGAGGTTTGATGTCGTCAGTGCATCCATCACCTCACATCTCCATATACCGAAGTTGTTCTTGCCGTCGAACTTCACCACATCAATCCTCAATGGATGTGGATTTACGAATTTCATCGAAGATGTACTATTTTCAGCTATCTTCTCAACTGATTCCTCAAAATAATGCGGAAACAAACGGAGTTAGATAAAACAAATTAGATAAAGATAGGATCTTTACCTCCACACGAAACTCTCGAAGAGTTTCCAAAGCAATCTACTTCTCCGAATTGATTACTCGAGTAATCCACACGCTGTTTTGAGATCGACACACGATCCCACAAACAATCCCAATGCTACTCTGAGATCGACACATGATCTCCGTCAGACAGCAACTGATGCCCTTGGAATCAACACACGATCTCACGACGAACCTGGGATGCTCTGATACCACTTGTTGCGTGCGCGGTGCAACAACCTCTCTGAGGAATCCACACCAAACAGAGACAGATGCAGCCGAAGATGTACCCAATATGACAAGAACAGAGAAACAATAGAGAAAACAAATCAACACAGTATTTAACGAGGTTCGGCAATTTGCCTACGTCCTCGGGGTAAGGGAGAGAGATTTTATTGATTCAACAATCAATACAAACCAATACAAGAGGGATACTTAGAGGAATTTCCAGTGAATCAATACATGAGGGCTCTAGCCCTTATTTATAGCCACAAAGTCTCAGAGATTTAGGAAACCCTGATTAGATTCGACCCTAAAACAGAAAAGGAGTCCGAATCTAGAAAGGAGATAAAACGCGTCTGTCGGTCGACCGGCCGGTCGACGGTCGAATGACCCTTGTGCTCGGTCGACCGGCCTGGTCGACCGGCACCAACCGAGAGCAGCCAATTTCAGTCGGTCAACCGGGCGATCGACCGGCCTTGTCCACCGGTCGACCGGTCGGTCGACTGGGCTCTGTCCAGGCCTGCTTCATGCGCTGTTCTTGCTCCCTTTGACTTCCCGTCTCTGTGCTATCTTCCTCTATCTCTTTTATCTCCTCTCTTCCTACAATAGTCTCAGCTATTTGAACCTCTCTTGCAACTTATTCACCTCTGTTGAAGGTCCACTGCCCAATTTCAATTTTTACCCTGGTATTATTATTGATCTCCACTCAAATTTGCTTCGAGGGCCAATTCTACTTCTCCCAGTAAACAATGGAATCATTTATCCCATTTCTGACAGCCAATGGGTCAGTCTTGCCTACTCGGTTCCGAAGAAATTCAGGTTTACCATAGTGAAAAATGAGAACAAAGAGTTGGTCTAAACTCGACTCCCCACAAAAGTCTGAGTTTACGTTGACTATAGGAAATTGAATGCAGGCACTCCTAAGGACCATTTCCCTCTTCCTTTTATTTTATTGATCAAATGCTAGAATAATTAGCTGGCCACGAGTATTACTGTTTCTTAGACGGATAGTCGAGGTACAATCAAATTCCCATAGCTCCCGAGAATCAAGAGAAGACGACGTTTACATGTTTATTTGGGACTTTTACCTATCGTTGAATGCCTTTCGGTTTGTGCAACGCCCCTGCAACATTTCAACGTTGCATGGTGAGTTTAATTTCTGACATGGTAGAACGATTCTTAGAAATCTTCGTGGATGATTTCTCCATCTATGGAGATTCATTCAATCAATGTCTTCACCATCTAGAACTTGTCCTTCAACGTTGTGCTGAGAAAAATCTGACACTTAACTGGGAGAAATGCCACTTCATAGTAAGACATGAAATGTCTTGAGTCATGAAATCTCTAAGAAAGGTATTGAAGTGGATAAAGTCAAGATTGAGGTTATAGCTAAGCTTCCCATGCCCAAATGCGTGAAGGATATTCGATCCTTCTTAGGACACGCCAGTTTCTACCGAAGATTTATCAAGGGTTTTAGCAAGATTGCTGGACCCTTGACTAATCTTTTAGTTAAGGATGTATCCTTCACTTTTAATGATGAATGTATAACTTCTTAGAAGAAGCTTAAGAAAAGAGCTTATTTCTACACCAATCATATTTGCACTGGATTGGTTTAAGTCGTTCGAGATCAAGTGCGATGATTCTGGTTTTACCATAGGCGTTGTCCTAGGACAACACATTGATAACAAGCAACACGTGATTTACTACTCTAGTAGGACTCTCAACAATGCTCAAATGAACTACACTACAACCGAGAAGAAATTCTTGGCAGTAGCATTTGCTTTAGAGAAATTTTATCCCTACCTACTAGGGTCCAAAATCATATTTTCACTGATCATTCTGCGCTAAGATACCTCATGATGAAGAAGGATGCCAAGGCCCGACTCATTCGTTGGATCCTCCTCCTTCAAGAATTCAATCTCGAGATTCAAAATAAGAAAGGCATAGAAAATGTCGTTGCTGACCATCTCTCGCGTATTCCAAACTCTCCATGCAACGAATTGTCCATCAATGATGAATTTACCGATGAAAAACTCTTAGCTGTCTTTAGGGAACCTTGGTTTGCTGATATAGTGAACTACTTAGTCACAAACCAAACTCTATCTCATTGGTCTAAAAATGATGTATACCACTTCTTATCTCAAGTCCGGTATTTCTTTTGGGAGGAACCATATCTTTTTAAGCACTGTTCCGGCCAAATCATTAGGAGATGCATTCTCGATGAAGAAATCAAGAGTGTTTTGTCCTTTTGTCACGAGTTTGCATGCAGTGGACACTTTGATCCCTGCAAGACTGCTGAAAAGATATTACAAAGTGGGTTCTATTGGCCAACTTTGTTCAAGGATGCCTATGAATTTTGCAAGATATGCCCTAGATGCCAAATGGTAGGAAGGATCTCGAAACGAGATATGGTGTCCATCAACCCAATTCTAAAAATAAAACTCTTTGATGTTTGGGGCATCGACTTTATGGGTGTATTTCCTAATTCATTTGGTAACAATACATATTGGTTGCTGTGGACTATGTGTCCAAGTAGGTATACCATTCCAAGCAAAACTAATGATAACAAAGTTGTCATCAAGTTTTTGAAAGAGAATATTTTCTCGCGCTTCGAAACCCCTCGTGCTATCATTAGTAATAAAGGTACTCACTTTTACAATAGATCCTTGAAGCTCTTATGCGAAAGTATGGCATAACTCAAAAAATGTCCACACTATATCATCCTCAAACCAGTGGGCAGGTTGAGATCTCCAATAGACAAATCAAACTTATTTTGGAGAGACTGTGAACCAAAACCAGAAAGATTTGTCCACCACACTTGTAGATGCCTTATGGGCCTACAAGACCGCTTTTAAGACGATTTTAGGAATATCTCCTTATAAGTTAGTCTTTGAGAAGGCTTGCCACCTACCCGTTGAGTTAGAACACCGGGCCTTATGGGCAATTAAGAAGCTAAATTTCGATTTGAATAAGACCGGTGACCTTCAAAAATTACAAATTTCCGAATTAGAGGAGTTGAGAAATGAGGCCTATGAAAATGCAACGATCACAAAAGATAGAGTTAAGATTTTTTATGATAATCATAATTCAAGGCTTCATTTTTTTCAGGAAAGCTAAAATCAAGATGGACTGGGCCATTCGTTGTTAAATTTATGTTTCCACACGGTGCTGTAGAGATCAGTAACACAAAGAATGGGAATGACTTTAAGGTAAATTGTCAACGCCTTAAACATTTCTTGAAATCGGTGCTGGTAAATGAAATGGCTATGGGTCTTTTCGATCCACTGTATCGGTAATTTTAGCTCTTTTACATTTCATTTCATGCATCTATTCATTTCTTTCATACATTGGGGACAATGCATGAGATAGGTGCGGGGGAGGGTTCTAACATGTTAACATAATTAAAAAAAAAAAGGAAAAAAAGAAAAAATTTTTGGAAAAAGAACAATATTTTGACATATTTTTTTGTAGGAAATTAAGTCAATTTTAAAGAATAGGAGAATCATAATTAGGATTTCTTTTAATTGGTTAAAATAAAATCATTTGTTTGATTTCTAGGGTTAGGAAGAAAATTTGAAAAAGTAAGTTAATCTCGATCTTACCTTGATAAAATATGCATATTTTATACACTTACACACTTGCGGTTCAAAAACAAAGATTTGATGCTACAAGTTCACAATAAGACTCTGATTATAACTTCTTATTTTTTTCAAGTCTTTATCTCTGCAAGTCTTCCTCTCTTTGTCTCTCTGTCTCCGTCTCAGATATTTCCCTTCCTATTTACATGCTTACACTTCATCCTCGTCATTGCAAGGGTGCAAGTCCAACGAGTTCTTACTGGATCAAGTCCAATCAAACAATATGAATTTGAAAATCCCTCAAAATTTAAGTCTTTTCTGAGGGAAGGAAATCTTCTATGAAAGGCAAATACCTGGAAAATCGGTCAGCTTCTGCATAGTAAATGAAAAGCTTTCTATTTGTCTGTTCTAATTGGAGTCCCCAAGGGAAAAGAAATGTTTTTGCATTCTAATGTCTTTTTAAGTTGTTTGCAAATAAAAATTTTAAGTTGAATAGTATCACATGTATGCATCAATGAGGCCATATTGATGTCCTGGTCTAAATCGTGTCTGTCCCCTCTATTTTCTTCAAAAATTAAAAAAGAGGACATGAGTCGAGCAGGAATTTCTTTTGCCCCAGCTCTTTTCCGATACATGTGTCATATATAGCTATCCAAACTATTAACTATGACTTACATGTCCTCGAGGAGTTCTTAGATTAAAAAATTTATAAATTTTGGAGAACGTTGACCGTTCATCACACAGCTGCAAATTAAATGATTAGAGTAAGCTGAATTGTGAATTTTAACAAAAACTTCTTATCTGTGAAAGCCCGATTTTTTTCGTTAAATTTCCGTGTAAGGTTTCTTTTTTCTAAAAGTTGGCATATGACTATGAGGAAACATTTCAGCCTTTTGATTGGCTTCTCAATTTGAAGCTATAATTAGACCAATGTTTCATTATTAAATAACTTCTGTAAACTTTGAAAGATAATAACCTTTTTCTAAGGTAAAAAGAAAGATTCAGTTTTTGAAATTTTTAATATATAACTGTAGCCATTGAGGCCTAACTCAATGGTAAAAATGGTTAATTTGAAATGAGAGATTTTAAGTCCAAAATCAGGTTGTAGTATTTGTGTTTGCACACATAATAAAAGCATTAAAATATTTTTTAAATTGAACCAATATGAATTTATTGGTTTCTCTCGAGGAACTTTACATACAATACATGTTAATTCGATGTTTAGTGAGACATTAGCAAGAGGAAAAGAACAGCTTAGTAAAATCAAGTCACAGATACACTATATGCTTCTAAAGGAGTTTCTTTATTTTCCAGAGAGGCGGTTGGAGTAATCCGTCGCCTTCCAACAATAACTTCTATCAGAATTCTAACCTCAACGATTGCATTTCACGCTCATAGAATTTTCAAAGCTTAGAAACTTCTTGTTTGTGTAGTAATTGCTTTGCAAGTCAGTCTTCCCCCCAACATTATATCAACATCGCATCATAATGAACAACTACCAGGTCCCGGTCTTCTTTTCCAATTTCTCCTCCATTATTTCTCTATTCCTACAATCATAAATTTAGTATTTAGACTTTCAAAATGAATTTTTTTTTACCTGCTTCTCTACTTTGTTTCTCTAAATTCTCATTGGTTATATTGTTTTTGTGTACGCAGAAGTCTTTGCCCTGCAGCTGAAACATTCATGTTTCCAACTTACCTTTCCCTGTAAAAATCTTGAAATATTTTGCAGGCAGAGCATGCAAAATTTCGAGTCACTGGCTAAATTTCTATAACAGTTTCTCGGCATATCTTGTAGTCAAATCTCAATGCAGGTTAAGTCAGTTACAGTTACAGAATGAATAATTAAAATATATATATATCTGTTGACCTGAACTATGAACAGAACATGTGGATGCTGAGCATCAATGTATATATGTCCAGCATGCAATTTTAGTTCAAGCAAGTCATAGTGATGTTGTGATTTGGGGTGTCCACTCATTTTTTTTCCTTCCGAGAAACAAAAAAGATTTATTTTCCCTCATAAGTGTCAGAGCCAATGGTTGCACTTAAGATTCTAAAAATAAGTTCATCTAAAATACTCTCTCTCTCTCTCTCTCTCTCTCTCTCTCTCTCTCTCTCTCTCTATATATATATATATATAGACACACACACCACACACACACACACACACACACACACACACACACTAAAGAACAACGTTAAAATAATTTCAATTTTAACTACTCTAATAAATGTTGCATTATGATTTGCAGTTAATCATGAAGTTTCATTTACAGCAACACTTTTTACATTTAAACCATACACCCAGTTTGTAACACCACTCAAGGCAAAATCAAAATCAATTATACTGCACCATTTACAAGATGTAGACAACTAACAAAAAATTGTTGCCACCCAGGTTTTGGCTTGGTGGTGAAACCGTTGGGCTAGGAATGAGAGGTTTCATGTTCAAAACTAAACTATGACCTTTCAGAAAAGGTGTCACGCCCCGCTTCCCAAAATACGCTGGAGCGGAGACGCGACACGAGTCGGCGACGCATATACGCAAGGAAAATACCTCACGTATACGCGCTAAGTCTAAAGTAACCTAAACAAGTTATAAATCTAAACCATAATAATCAAGGATCACTGCAATAATACATATAATGTTTAACATAATGATAGCAGATGAAAAACGGAAACAAAATGGCAGCTGAATGCGGTAAAGGGAAAATCATGAAAGTAACAAGAAATATAACAGAAATGAGGATACCAGAAACAGAGAGGGACTCAAGCTCCTCGCAAAGCGTACCATCTCATCGAACACCTGCACAATAGAACAAGCGTCCAATATCTGGACGTGCAAATTCAGGGTCGTCAGAAAGTGACCATGGTGAGTGTGTGTGTAAAAGGGAAAAGCTCGTGCAGAAGAACAATGTGCATAAATAATAGAAAGAACAACAGCAGATATAACAGACTGAATAACAAGATAAATGACTGCACTGTAATATAACTGATAATCAACATGAATAAAGATAGAAGACAACTGTCACAATAGTAAACAAGCAACTGATGGCAAAATATGTAACATATCACATGTCACTAGGCTGATATCCAAATCTGGTCATAAGTCTGGTCCTGGTTACAATCATGAGTCTAACATAGTGATATATAAATATACAACCAGGTGATCACAGTCAGTCACAAAGCATCAACAGTTTATTATTAATTATGTCAGCGAACACCAATTGTCACACGTAATAGACGCATCCCATACTACGCCTACCACACATGCCAATCGATACCCTAAATTATTGAAACTGATCGGTTGAAGACATTGTCCATGCTTTAGGTGGGTCCCGTGCATACCCGGGACCACGGCCCAGACTCCTGGCGCTGAACCAGGACCTACCGCAAGGTAGTCAGGAACATGTAAACAGGAACAGGTACATGTAAAACATGTATAACAGGAAACAGGACGGGGTGCCAGTCACCCCACGGGAACCCTGCAGTGGAACCCTCTTTCGGCTGCGCAACCTAAATCCTAGATCCACCCAAAATACGGACGCTGTCTCCTCCATCAATCTCCCCAATCCCAGTGTAAGTTGTTTGTTATCATATTTTAGTTTATCAAGATTATTTAGTATACATGTTACTTAAATCTCTGGGATGACTCAGTGGTGGTCACGGTAACAATATCAACATGTGAAAGTCAGGGTACCGGTATAACAGGAGTATAAAATATCAAGGAGCAGGACACCGGTATAACAGGAATACAACAAGTGAACATGCGGGTGTTGTTACCGTGTAATAATATTCCAAGCAAATTTCAGTAACATGAACATGATAGTTGTCAGGTAGATATCAATTATAATCAGTCAAGTTTCTCAAGTAAACCAGATGTTCAGGATAAGTAATAACCTAATGTCATGAATAAATGATCTCACCAACTAATAAAGTAATGTCTGCTATCTGAACACTCTGAAGTACAACATTACCGACATTGAATAGCTCACCATCATCATAACTCAATCTCTATCAATTAAAGTAATCAATAACCAACATGAAGTACATATTGTATATCCTCGAGAACAATAGTCAACACACACCACAATCATATCTGTATAGAAAACATCCTCAAAGAACATGCGGTCTGGAATATCTACTCTTGGTACTCAACATCAACAACATATCATCTAAACAAATCCCAAATGCCAACAACGTCAATCTCATCTCAATACAAGTCAGGCTCCGTATAAGAAATATAGATTCTGGATAATCTCTAACTCAAGATCAATCTAAGTCACAACTCAACTAATTCAATCATGTCTAATATGTCCTCAAATAGCTGCAATATAGAATAGCTACTTCTGATACTTAACATCAACGACATATTATCTAATGAATCTCAAATACTCAACTATAGATCCAAGTCATCACAACCAACTCACAATGCCAATAGTTCCATAACAATCGAGTATCAATACACCTCGAGTAATCTGATACATTAATCGTCATTCCAACATATATCCATAATCAGTACTAGTCCTCTCTCTCCATCAATCTACCCTGATCCATAAGTATTCACAATTCCCCCTTCTATTAAGATCAATCATTATATCCCAACACTCGGTATCATAACATATACATGCATCTAAGTTCTATTAGATCAAGTCATTACCACCAACATCCATCCCTTGAAGTCACATACATCCATCTATAGTCATCACATAATCCATGGGTGAAGTCCTAATCCAATAAAGGAACTACACATAGCTGACAGACTAACAGTAGTCGACTAGGGTTATAAACAAGTCGACTAGGGGAAGGTATAGTCGACTAATCAAGGGGACCAAGTCGACTACACAAGGCCAAGTCGACTATCTAGGAAGGGCAAGTCGACTGATAGGGTATACAGAGAGCTACACAACTCCAGGTCAACTTATTAGTCGACTAGGGCTAGAGGGTAAGTCGACTACACTAACTGCTAGTCGACTACTATATTTATCAAGTCGACTAACAGTGGAAAAACAGAGAATTCAACAATTCCTGGAAACTATACTAGTCGACTAAGTTTCTGGGGTTAGTCGACTAACAGAGCTATTAGCCGACTAATAATAGGTATTAGTCGACTAATCCGGCTCTGTCAGCCACAAACAGGTCTGAGATATATCTATCCTTCTTCCCAAAATCTCTACAACACATATAAGGGCTCCAACATGTATAGTCCACATAAATTATCCAACACTCGTATGGTAAATAAGGGATTCCAACATCAAAGATATTCATGCATAACATATCTATACATTCAACATGTAAAATAAAGAGGATGACGATCCACTTCCAAACTTAACGATCTCCATACATAATAATATACGCATCAAATGATTCATCACAAATACCAACACATCTATATTAATCCAATTAAACAATGAGAGAGATAGAGAGAAACACTCACAAAGGGGATGCCGTGTCGCCGTTGGACGATGCCCTGTCGCTGATCTGTAGTTGCGCTAGTCTGCAACTGCTGCTGAAGTCGTTGGGGCTGCTGTGCTGTCGAAGAGAGGCGCAGCAAGGGAAGATTCGGGCTGTTGCGTGCGTCAGGCTGCAGGTGGGATCTGTCAACAGGGGCTGGCCTGACTGTTGTTGCTGCGGATCTGCTGGAGGTGATCCGGGCGGCTATCCAAAGGGGCGGTTGCTGGTGTGCGCCTGGGCTGTTGTCCTGCTGCCGCCATGCTGTTTCCCTTGCTGCTGTTGTCGTCCAGGAGAGGGGGAGAGGATCGGCCATGGGCTGATCTGCTGGTTGCTGTGGTGGATCTCCGGGCTGCTGACGAAGAAAAGAGGGAGTGGTGCTGCTGTTGTGGCTGGGAAAGATGAGGCCGGCCATGGTGTTGGGGAGGAGATCTGGCCATGGCCTACTGGGCTCGGCCACGACAAGGAGGGGGTGGCTGTGCTTGGGAAGAGGAGACAGGGCTGCGGCTGGTGCTCGGCTAGGTACTGGCCTGGTGGAGATCCGGCCGAGAGGGGGTGGAGGTGTGCGGCAATGGTGGAGGTGGTGGGCTGCTGCACCAATGAAGAGAGAGGAGAAAGAGTTACGGCTGCAGCTGTTGAGGGATTAGCTTAGGGTTAGGTTAACAATAGGATTATATATAGGGGTATTGGGTTTACGGGTAGATGGGTATAAGCTTATCGGGTTGAGGGTTTGGATCCAATTGGGTTAAGTGGGTCTTGGTTTGGATTTGGGTAATGGATCAAGGAGTAGACTAATGGGTAGTGGGTAAGAATCAAGGAATAAGACATGAATGAAAATCAAGAAAAGAGGGATACACCACTACAAAATAATAATCCAACATTAGTAGTAACATCACTTAACCAAAATAATAATATTAATAATACCAATACATTACATGACCAAACTAATAATAATAAATAACAGTAACAATATAGATATTACTAACAACGAGTAATATTATATCATACGATAAATAAATACATGTACACATTTAAAATACCAGTATATTTTATTTAAATACCATACTAAAAAAATAGGGATATTACATTCTACCCACCTTAATAAAAATTTCGTCCTCGAAATTTTGATAAGGTAGGGAATAGTAAAAAAGAATTTAGAATCAAGAGAGAACACAACAATCTTCCACGTCGCCTCGTTGGGACACTACAATTCCGCTGTGCGCTCTGATCTCTGTTACCAGCTTCAACATGGAGTGGTCAAACTCAGAAGACAAAATCAGGAGAATAGAATCGGAAAGAGGATGGAAATCAAGATGGAACCCAGATTACTCTAGAAAAGAGTTGGAATTAGGGATATCAAAAGATTCAAAAGATAGATTCCAAGAGAGAGAGACGATCAATTCCAACTAGAGTCAATATTATCATGTGAATAGTATATGTATATTGCAGTGTAATTATAACCCATTCAAGTTACCGGTAAGAACTAGGTCATCTTGCGAGTATCAAAATTCAGAATTTAACATCGCAAGTCGAAAACCTAGGCTCTGATACCAAAAAAAAACTCTGTCACGCCCCGCTTCCCAAAATACGCTGGAGCGGAGACGCGACACGAGTCGGCGACGCATATACGCAAGGAAAATACCTCACGTATACGCGCTAAGCCTAAAGTAACCTGAACAAGGTATAAATCTAAACCATAATAATCAAGGATCACTGCAATAATACATATAATGTTTAACACAATGATAGCAGATGAAAAACGGAAAGAAAATGGCAGCTGAATGCGGTAAAGAGAAAATCATGAAAGTAACAGGAAATATAACAGAAATGAGGATACCAAAAACAGAGAGGGACTCAAGCTCCTCGCAAAGCGTACCATCACATCGAACACCTGCACAATAGAACAAGCGTCCAATATCTGGACGTGCAAATCCAGGGTCGTCAGAAAGCGACCATGGTGAGTGTGTGTGTAAAAGGGAAAAGCTCGTGCAGAAGAACAATGTGCATAAATAATAGAAAGAACAACTGCAGATATAACAGACTGAATAACAAGATAAATGACTGTACTATAATATAACTGATAATCAACATGAATAAAGATAGAAGACAACTGTCACAATAGTAAACAAGCAACTGATGGCAAAATATGTAACCTATCACATGTCACTAGGCTGATATCCAAGTCTGGTCATAAGTCTGGTCCTGGTTACAATCATGAGTCTAACATGGTGATATATAAATATACAACCAGGTGATCACAGTCAGTCACAAAGCATCAACAGCTTATTATTAATTATGTCAGCGAACACCAATTGTCACACGTAATAGACGCATCCCATACTACGCCTACCACACATGCCAATCGATGCCCTAAATTATTGAAACTGATCGGTTGGAGACATTGTCCATGCTTTAGGTGGGTCCCGTGCATACCCGGGACCACGGCCCAGACTCTTGGCGCTGAACAAGGACCTACCGCAAGGTAGTCAGGAACATGTAAACAGGAACAGGTACATGTAAAACATCTATAATAGGAAACAGGATGGGGTGCCAGTCACCCCACGGGAACCCTGCAGTGGAACCCTCTTTCGGCTGCGCAACCTAAATCCTAGGTCCACCCAAAATACGGACGCTGTCTCCTCCATCAATCTCCCCAATCCCAGTGTAAGTTGTTTGTTATCATATTTTAGTTTATCAAGATTATTTAGTATACATGTTACTTAAATCTCTGGGATGACTCAGTGGTGGTCACGGTAACAATATCAACATGTGAAAGTCAGGGTACCGGTATAACAGGAGTATAAAATATCAAGGAGCAGGACACGGTATAACAGGAATACAACAAGTGAACATGCGGGTGTTGTTACCGTGTAATAATATTCCCAGCAAATTTCAGTAACATGAACATGATAGTTGTCAGGTAGATATCAATTATAATCAGTCAAGTTTCTCATGTAAACCAGATGTTCAGGATAAGTAATAACCTAATGTCATGAATAAATGATCTCACCAACTAATAAAGTAATGTCTGCTATCTGAACACTCTGAAGTACAACATTACCGACATTGAATAGCTCACCATCATCATAACTCAATCTCTATCAATTAAAGTAATCAATAACCAACATGAAGTACATATTGTATATCCTCGAGAACAATAGTCAACACACACTACAATCATATCTGTATAGAAAACATCCTCAAAGAACATGCGGTCTGGAATATCTACTCTTGGTACTCAACATCAACAACATATCATCTAAACAAATCCCAAATGCCAACAACGTCAATCTCATCTCAATACAAGTCAGGCTCCGTATAAGAAATATAGATTCTGGATAACCTCTAACTCAAGATCAATCTAAGTCACAACTCAACTAATTCAATCATGTCTAATATGTCCTCAAATAGCTGCAATATAGAATAGCTACTTCTGATACTTAACATCAACGACATATCATCTAATGAATCTCAAATACTCAACTATAGATCCAAGTCATCACAACCAACTCACAATGCCAATAGTTCCATAACAATCGAGTATCAATACACCTCGAGTAATCTGATACATTAATCGTCATTCCAACATATATCTATAATCAGTACTAGTCCTCTCTCTCTCCATCAATCTACCCTGATCCATAAGTATTCACAATTCCCCCTTCTATTAAGATCAATCATTATATCCCAACACTCGGTATCATAACATATACATGCATCTAAGTTCTATTAGATCAAGTCATTACCACCAACATCCATCCCTTGAAGTCACATACATCCATCTATAGTCATCACATAATCCATGGGTGAAGTCCCAATCCAATAAAGGAACTACACACAGCTGACAGACTAACAATAGTCGACTAGGGTTATAAACAAGTCGACTAGGGGAAGGTATAGTCGACTAATCAAGGGGACCAAGTCGACTACACAAGGCCAAGTTGACTATCTAGGAAGGGCAAGTCGACTGACAGGGTATACAGAGAGCTACACAACTCCAGGTCAACTTATTAGTCGACTAGGGCTAGAGGGTAAGTCGACTACACTAACTGCTAGTTGACTACTATATTTATCAAGTCGACTAACAGTGAAAAAACAGAGAATCCAACAATTCCTGAAAACTATACTAGTCGACTAAGTTTCTGGGGTTAGTCGACTAACAGAGCTATTAGCCGACTAATAATAGGTATTAGTCGACTAATCCGGCTCTGTCAGCCACAAACAGGTCTGAGATATATCTATCCTTCTTCCCAAAATCTCTACAACACATATAAGGGCTCCAACATGTATAGTCCACACAAATTATCCAACACTCGTATGGTAAACAAGGGATTCCAACATCAAAGATATTCATGCATAACATATCTATACATTCAACATGTAAAATAAAGAGGATGACGATCCACTTCCAAACTTAACGATCTCCATACATAATAATATACGCATCAAATGATTCATCACAAATACCAACACGTCTATATTACTCCAATTAAACAATGAGAGAGATAGAGAGAAACACTCACAAAGGGGATGCCGTGTCGCCGTTGGACGATGTCGTGTCGCTGATCTGTAGTTGCGCTGGTCTGCAACTGCTGCTGAAGTCGTTGGGGCTGCTGTGCTGTCGAAGAGAGGCGCAGCAAAGGGAAGATCCGGGCTGTTGCGTGCGTCAGGCTGCAGGTGGGATCTGTCAACAGGGGCTGGCCTGGCTGTTGTTGCTGCGGATCTGCTGGAGGTGATCCGGGCGGTTGTCCAAAGGGGCGGCTGCTGGTGTGTGCCTGGGCTGTTGTCCTGCTGCCGCCATGCTGTTGCCCTTGCTGCTGTTGTCGTCCAGGAGAGGGGGAGAGGATCGGCCATGGGCTGATCTGCTGGTTGCTGTGGTGGATCTCCGGGCTGCTGACGAAGAAAAGAGGGAGTGGTGCTGCTGTTGTGGCTGGGAAAGATGAGGCCGGCCATGGTGTTGGGGAGGAGATCTGGCCATGGCCTACTGGGCTCGGCCACGGCAAGGAGGGGGTGGCTGTGCTTGGGAAGAGGAGACAGGGCTGCAGGCTGGTGCTCGGCCTAGGTACTGGCCTGGTGGAGATCCGGCCGAGAGGGGGTGGAGGTGTGCGGCAATGGTGGAGGTGGTGGGCTGCTGCACCAATGAAGAGAGAGGAGAAAGAGTTACGGCTGCAGCTGTTGAGGGATTAGCTTAGGGTTAGGTTAACAATAGGATTATATATAGGGGTATTGGGTTTACGGGTAGATGGGTATAAGCTTATCGGGTTGAGGGTTTGGATCCAATTGGGTTAAGTGGGTCTTGGTTTGGATTTGGGTAATGGATCAAGGAGTAGACTAATGGGTAGTGGGTTAGAATCAAGGAATAAGACATGAATGAAAATCAAGAAAAGAGGGATACACCACTACAAAATAATAATCCAACATTAGTAGTAACATCACTTAACCAAAATAATAATATTAATAATACCAATACATTACATGACCAAACTAATAATAATAAATAACAGTAACAATATAGATATTACTAACAACGAGTAATATTATATCATACGATAAATAAATACATGTACACATTTAAAATACCAGTATATTTTATTAAATACCGTACTAAAAAAATAGGGATATTACAAAAGGAAAAAGAAAATAACACACAAATAGTTGTTCATGAATATTATGTTCTTAGACATATCTTATTGGGTTTATCACTAATGACTGATAATCTTTTCATTTAATATATCAACATACACCAAAACCACAATTTATGAATTTAATGAAAAAAGAAATTAGGAAAAACAATTTGTCAAGACCGACCGAAGGAAAGTTTTTTTTTCCCGTGACTCATAAATAAACTTTGTCTATCCATCTTCATTCACAAGAAAGGAAGTAGGATCAATCCTCTTGTTTTTCTCCCTCTTTAAGTTTCCCCTCCTTCTTCTCGACTTTTCATCAACAACAACAATGTACTAGTTAATTCCCTTTGTCCTCCTTAAACCTATTTTAATAACATGACAATTACTTTCCTCGCCAATTTTTCCATCCACTGAAACTTCCGACTTTGTTTTCAGGCATCTCTCCATTACATGCTCACAAAAGCCATTTCCACGTCCCCTCGGACCCCTCCACATCTCCATTTCCGCTCACCACCTCCTTGTGGATTTTCGCCCTTCCCGCTCTCTCTCTCACCTCCTGATCTCCCTCCAATGAGTTCCAGTCACCGCCCTCCCCTTTTCCTCTTCCTCCTCTTATTCTTACTCTCCTCCGCCGCAGCTGGTGCCTCCACCGACCCCTCCCAGTGCGCCTCCCTCCTCGACCTGCGGCGGTCCTTTACCAACTCCTCCGGGCTTGCCAAGTGGCGGCCAGGCACGGACTGCTGCGCCTGGGACGGCGTCACCTGCGACCCACAGTCGGGTCTCGTTACCGGCCTCGACTTTAGCAACCGCTCCATTATCGCCGGTAAGATCGCAACCAGTCTCTTTAATCTTACCTCCCTTCGGACTCTCAACCTTGCCTACAATGTGTTCGGTCGAAATCCTATTCCGGATGAAATTGAGCTGCTCGCCAATTTGACGAATTTAAATCTCTCTAATGCTGGATTTAATGGCCAAATACCTATCGGAGTGGCGAAGCTGACGAATTTGGTGTCGCTTGATCTATCTTCTCTCTCTGTCAATGACCCGCTACAGAGTCATCTTCAACTCACGAATCCCAATTTTGAGACTCTAATTGGAAATCTGAGTAATCTAAGAGAGTTGTACCTCGATGGTGTCAACATTTCGGCCAATGGGTATCAATGGTGTGCTGCAGTGGCGAGATCAACGCCAAAGCTGAAGGTTTTGAGCTTGTCTACCTGTTCGATTACTGGCCCGATCGACTCCTCGCTAGCTGAGCTTCGTTATTTGTCGGTGCTCCGACTGGGCGACAATGAGTTGAACTCTAGTGTGCCTGAGTTCTTTGGAAAATTCTCTTCTTTGACAGAGATTCGGCTCAGTTTCTGTGGGCTTCATGGAGATTTTCCGAAGAATGTGTTAAATCTAAAGACTTTGACTGTTGTTGATTTGGCGAGCAATCGGATGCTTTCCGGCTCGTTGCCGGAATTCATTGATGGCAGCAACTTGAAAAGTTTGCTGCTTTCAAGCACGAACTTTTCTGGGCACTTGCCAAATTCTATTGGGAAGCTGAAATCTCTGACAACAATGGACCTTTCAGATTGCCAGTTCTCAGGAGTTGTACCATCTTCGATTGGCAACCTAACACGGTTGTTCTTTTGGACCTTTCACTGAATAAGTTCACCGGTCCAATCCCTTCAACTTTTGGAAATCTTGAGCATCTCAGGAAGCTTGATTTGAGTAATAATTTGCTGTCCCGGCAAATTCCTGCATCTCTGTTTGCTTTCCCTTCACTACAAGAATTGTGGCTCAATCTGAACCAACTTTCAGGACAGCTTCAAGAGTTCTCTAATGGATCGCCTCGGCTGGGAGTTGTTGATATGAGTAATAATAGATTGCAAGGAGATATTCCAAGGTCAGTCTTTCAGCTCTCGGGTCTTAAAATTCTCAGTCTTGCATCAAACAATTTCAGTGGAACAGTGGAACTTGATCGTTTTAGTGCCCTTAGGAATCTCATGTATCTGGATCTATGTTACAATGGAATTTCAGTGCAGGACAATGGCGGAAATGATACTGTCTCCTTTCCCAAATTTGGCACATTGATGTTAGCTTCTTGCAATCTGACTCTGGTTCCAACTTTCTTAAGATATCAAGATGAGATGAGCAAGCTGGACCTCTCAAACAATAACATTCATGGTGCCATACCCAATTGGATATGGAGCATTGGAAACAAGAGTCTCATTTATTTGAACCTCTCTTGCAACTCGTTCACTTCTGTGGAAGGTCCACTGCCCAATTTCAATTTTTACCCGAGTATTCTTGATCTCCACTCAAATTTGCTTCGAGGGCCAATTCCACTTCCCTCAGTAGACACAATCATCCTAGATTACTCAAACAACTACTTCTCGTCTTCTATTCCATCCAACATCAGTTCATACATTAGCTTCGCTGTCTACTTCTCACTTGCCAAAAATAACCTCACGGGAGAAATCCCGACATCAATTTGCAAAGCATACAATCTAAAAGTTCTTGATTTCTCTGATAACAACTTCACCGGTCTGATCCCATCGTGCATTTTAGAAGGTTTCAGTAGTCTCGGTGTGCTCAATTTACAAGGGAATCGGCTTCATGGAACCATTCCAAAGAACATTAGTCAAGGATGTCCCCTAAGGACTATGAATCTGAATGGCAATCATTTGGAAGGTCTTCTACCGGATTCTTTGGTTAACTGCAATGAGCTAGAGGTTCTCAATATCGGAAACAATCACATTGTGGACTCTTTCCCCTTCTGGCTGGGTCAGATTTCTTCACTTAGGGTCCTTGATCTGAGATCAAATGAGTTCTATGGGCTTATCGAACCACATCCGAGCACTCATGAAACCAATTTCACCTTTCCAAGGCTGCAAATCCTCGATATCTCTTCCAACCACTTCAATGGCACCTTGTCATCACGTTTCTTCAAAAATTTGAGAGCAATGATGGACAACTCCAGACGAAACTCTTCAATCGTGCAGTATGAGTACTTGATGCTCCCTCCAGTTTACTATCAAGACAGTGTCACGATCACCAGTAAAGGGTTGGACTGGACACTAGTAAAAATCTTGACTATCTTCACATGCATGGACCTCTCGAATAATGACTTCGTAGGTGATATTCCAAAGGTGTTTGGAAAATTCCAGTCTCTCAATGTGCTGAACTTGTCGCATAACGCCCTCACCGGCCAAATTCCTTCGGTGTTCGGAAACATGAAGCAACTAGAATCATTGGACCTCTCAGCGAACCAACTTACTGGACAGATTCCGCAAGACTTGACTTCCCTCACATTCCTTTCTTTCTTGAATCTATCCGACAACAATTTGGTTGGAAGAATCCCTCAGGGCAATCAGCTCTCCACATTCTCAAACTCTTCTTTCGAAGGCAATGAAGGGTTATGTGGAATCCCATTGACAAAGCCATGCGGCAATGTAACGGATTTTGCAGAACCGCCTCCTTCAAAGTCTAGTCATTCTCCATCAACCTACGTTATTGTGCTTGCGTTATTGGTAGGCATTGGTTTTGGAGTGGGCATGGCAATTGTGATTGTGCTTCAAAATGTGTCTTGGAAATGCATCAATGCACCACTCATCTCCCGGATTTGGGTAAAGATCAATGTTTGGACTTGTAGTGCTGCGATGAATGTCAAGAAGAAGCTCAGGAAGACATCACCAAGAGTTGGAGAGGAGAGGAGACAGGATTTTGAGGATGAGCAGAAGCAGACCCACACTCAGCTAGCATTTTCGCCAGACCCATGTGATGGAACTTGAATTCACAATAAAAGGATTTGATCTATAATAATTATGTTTAGAGTAAACAAGATCAAAATCATAACTTTATCTTTCAATATAAATCAAATCCTAAAATATAGATCTATTCTCCATGAAATTTCATAGACATGAGAAAATTAAAATAATAAAGGCAAAAGTATATCTTGATCCATGACTGAATTTCTTGAATTGCTGGGATGGAGAAGGTCTTCCAAAAGATCCGTATTCTTAAAGTTTCTCTCTGCTTGAAGGGATCTCAAAGAGAACAAGAGAATATGTTCTTTTGGGGACCATGATCCCTTAAATAATAACTGATTCTATCAGTTATTCTTTTTTCAATTTGGCCCTTCAATAAATTAAAAATTACATAATTATCTTTACACGTTAAATCCATGACAATTTAATACCCATTAGTCCAATTATTAATTTATTAGATCACAATTAATTTGGACTATACTTTAATATAGTTATACACATTAAATTAACATATATGAGTCCACACATGTTGAATTATTTCCAACAATCTCCCATTGGGCCACATATGTTACCTTATACACCTTATGAGTTCAAAATATTGCTATCATATAATAGGTATTCTTAACAATCTCTTCCATTGACTATATTGATATAGGACTAAAGAAATTTTCGTTACATTTAGCGTAACTAAATCCATCAATAATCACATATACCAATACAACCAAACGACATAGATCAATCATGGATGTGTAGTATGAAAATTACATGTAATGTGATCTGAATATGCCTATTTCCAACTGGTCTACCCTTAAACTTTATTGAGATCAAACTTTTAACATAATAAAATGGAGTGTATGAAATCAATACTTTATTTTCGCAGAAAATGTCCTAACGCAAAAAATGTGTCCAAAAATACAAAATAGAGCAATGAAACATATATACAAATTCTTATTAAACCATGATATCCTTAAATGATATAACACCCATAGAAGCAGTGTGCTCATGAAAGACCTTCGGTGTTAATTTTTTAGTAAGCGAATCCGCAATCATGGTGTTTGTCCCAATGTGCTCTATGAAAATCTGTCTACTCTGTACCCTTTCCTTCACAACCAGGAACTTTATGTCAATGTGTCTTGACCTGGACGAGCTCATGTTGTTGTTGGAATATAGAACTGCAGATTTATTATAACAGTATAACTTTAGTGGTCTTTCAATACCACTTAAAATGCGTAGCTCAGTAACAAAATTTTGCAGTCATAAACCATAGTTGGATGCCTCACAACATGCTGCAAATTCTGCTGTCATGTTGGAGATAGCTATGAGTGTTTGCGTAACACTCTTCTAGGAAATAGCTCCTCCAGCTAACAGTAGCTCGATGTAGATCTCCTACTGTCTTAGCATCCAGCAAAGTCAGAATCCGAATACCCAATGATCTCAATCTGATTTGACCTCTTGTATGTGAGCATGTAAATATCTGAAAACCTTTTGCTGCTCTCCAATGATCCATCTCAGGGTTACTTAAATATCTACCTAGCATTCCAACAATGAATGCAATGTCTGGACGTGTGCAAACCTGAACATACATTATGAAAATATACCTAGAGGGGGTGAATAGGTGTATAGGCTAATCTAATGCCAAATGATGCGGAATTAAAAACTAATTGCAATATACTATGTGTAACCAAAGAGTGTAGCCAAATTCCGGGTGAAGGGCTCTGAACTAACTCCTCTTGATTCCTCTAAATAAGAGTTGAGGTGCTATATGAAGCTCTCTAGGTTCAACACAAATATGTGCACACACAAACAATACCAAGCATGTGTGTGTGATATGAACAATATGAAACAATGCAAGGTATAAGAGAGAGAGTTAGAGATAGTGGATCAATCGCAAACACTGAGATATGTTTCGAGATTCGAGCACTGCTCTATGTCCCCGCCTTCACACAGAAGGATTTCCACTATACGTCCACATAGGGAACCTCCACGGAGGATTTGACAAATACAAATTAGGAGTATTGAACTCCTCTCTTCAACAAAATAATCTCTACACAAGAGGTAAGGCACAACAATAATCACCTCACACAAGAGAGATGGGCACTAAGCCAAACAAAGATCACCTCTACACATAGAGGGATAACCACAAACCCAAAACACAATCATCTCTACACTTAGAGGGATAGGCACAAAGCCAAAGCAAAGAAGGATTACAACTCTTGATGATCTCAAATACCACAAACAACTTTTTCTCACAAAAACAAGATCCTATAGATAGGATAGATATGATAGCTCAAGTATGAGAAAACAAGGTGATTGAAAAACAAATCACAAAGAAAAATACTTGAGAAAAACTCTAGAATGAAATAGAAATGAAGATCAAAACTAATTTCCTAAAGACTCTATTTTTCTTTGATTTTTTCATCCCTTGAAAACAAATAAAAGATAAATCTTTTTGCCCAAAAACTCTTTGAAAACTTGTTGCTAAAATACTTGTAAAGATGGGAAAATTTGATCTTTTAAAAACTTATGGAAAACAGCCGAAGAGAAGGGTATTTATAAGCTTCTCCAAAATATAGCCATTGGCTGTCTGGAATGCCCAGATTGCCCTTCTGGTCGACCGGCCGATCGACCGGCCAACGGTTATTTTTCTGACCGTTGTGCCTCCGGTCGACCGGCCGCACCCGAGAGTTGGGTGCTTTCAGTCGGTCGACCGCCCGGTCGACCGGCCTACTTTGGCTGGCCTTTGTGCACGTCTCGTGCACATCGGTTGACCGGTCCGGTCGACCGACCCCTGGTCCAGTCGACCGCCAGCTGAGTCTGGCTAGGATTTTGGGACTTGAATTTTAAACATTTTAACTCCAATAAAATCCCATAAATACTCATAAATTTCACAAAAATAAGTTCATATAAATATTTGAAGAACACATATGTGTGACTAAAATTCAACACATATTACAAACTATTTGAACCATTTTTGTGATATTGAAATTAGGCTTAAACACAAAAATGTATTTTCCAAAAACTAATCTTTGAAATGGAAATCCAATTTTTCCCAAACTTGTATAAATACAAAAACAAGATATTTAAACTCTTTTGAAGCATATTGTGTATGGATAGAATTCAATACACATGTAAAATATATATATATCTATGTTTTTGACATGAAATTCAAAACCGGTTAAACCAAAAATCAAACATATTGAAACTTGTGTTTGTATGAACTTGAGCATATCAATACTATCTATCTTACACAAGATCTAAACATACTAAACTGAACACAAACCGAAGTTTTCTTGTCGAACTCCTTCTCCAAGTCAGCTCGATCCAAACGCAATCCAAAGAGCTTGACTTCAACCGAGTGCTAAATGCGATCTAGACGTGCGAGCTCTTGAATCCACATGTGTTAGCTCACAAAACTCCTTTGTTGAAGCTAAACACCTACTAAGATCTTGATCAATAACTGAAACTATATAAACATAAGATCATTAGTAAACTATAAGTACATGAGTTAATCATCATCAAAACGAGAGTGATGGGCCTTTGGGCCAACAATCTCTCCCTTTTTGATGATGAAAAAACTCATAGAGTTATATATGCAAGGATTAAAGATAAGCTCCATAGAAGTTCCCCCTTAACTCATGCATAGCAATAAACATAAAGATATTCAATGAATGCTCATAAAATAAACACAACCATATATGCATAAGCAACATAAAACATGCATATATAAACTCTCCAAATTCTTCTCCCTCTTTTTGTCAATTTATCAACAAAGGGGCGAAGGAAAAACAAGCAATAAAGATATATATACGATATACATTCATGAAGAGGAGAGACATAAAGTTAACTCCCCCTGCATACATGCATTACATGAAGAAAAGATGACTAGACCCCAACTCACATAAAACATAATATACAATGTACAAGAGGAGATGTTAAGCTTCATAGAAGCTCCCCCTTAACTCATGCATAGCAATAAACATAAAGATATTCAATGAATGCTCATAAAATAAACACAACCATATACGCATAAGCAACATAAAACATGCATATATAAATTCTTCAAATTCTTCTCCCCTTTTTGTCAATTCATCAACAAAGGGGCGAAGAAAAAATAAGCAATAAAGATATATATGTGATATACATTCATGAAGAGGAGAGACATAAAGTTAACTCCCCTTGCATACATGCATTACCTGAAGAAGAGATGACTAGACCCTAACTCACATAAAGCATAATATATAATGTACAAGAGGAGATGTTAAGCTCCCCCTACACACGTGTATCACATAAAGAAGAGAGGTCAAGCTCCTCAATGTGAGATACACTCAACATGAATCTATATATAGAGGAGATGTTAGGCTCCCCTTGAATATAAGCAATACATATCAACAAATTTTGAAAATTTTTGAAATTTCTTCAAGTCAACCAATGAAATTAAATTGTAGTTGACAAAACAAAAGTTGGTACCATTTGTAAACAAACAAAATTTTTAAGATACCAATAGAAGATTTTGATACCAATTGAAAATGAACATTGTATGTTTCTTACACCAATTAAAATATATTGTAAATTTTTGATACCAATTGAGAGTAAAAACCAAATTTTGGGTAAACACAACTCATTTTGTAATAAGGATACCAAATTTAGAATAATACCAATTTAAGATTTTTTATACCAATATTGCAAATATTAGCATATACCAAAACAAAGTATTTTTCATCATGAAAGTGGGAGTAAGATACCTATTGAAAATAAAACCGATTGAAAGGTAAAACATGAATTTTTCTCTCCCTTTATGAAATACTAATGAAAACAATGCATAAGCTTGTATAAGATACCAATTGAAAAATAATTGACATTAAGAACTAAATCAAGCTTAGCATAAAAATAATTTATGCTTTGAGATGTAAAGATATTGTAAGCACAATCATATTATATGTGTGTGTGTGTGTGTGTGTGTGTATGAAAATGGAAATACCATGAAATTGATACTATTTGAAAGTTTTGAAGCATACATATTAGAAAACATATATGAGTATACCAAGAGAAATATCATGAAGATCATGTGTATAACTCATACCTACCTCCCTATTCATGCACATGTTAAAGGATTTTCAATTTTAAGCATACAAGGCATGGTCGCCCATCCAACCGCCCTTAGATGGTAGGGGTTTTCAAAAAATATAATTTGAAAATAATTTTAACAAGTTTGGATAGCTCTACCAAAATGAAGAATAACGCAACTAGTTTTATGATAATCTTAAAAATTAGTACGAAGTCCTTCAAGTAAGGAATAAAACAATAATGAATCCATGAAAACATAAAAATCACACAATAATTGACACTCAAAGTTTATAAAACATATATAAAGCTCATGAAAACAAAGTCATGAGTAAATATTAAATATAGAGCATAAGAATTATGTAATCAATACAATCATGAAAATAGGTAATAAAACTCATATGAAATTTATTTTATTAACAATAAGAAATCATCAAAACTAAATATGTTTCATGGTATATGTATGTTTTGTTGAAAACTAAAAGTATACATACATATCCTAAAAATAAACGAGTCCATAAAAGAATTTGCATGAAGGCAATTGACTCAAAGGTATACATGTATATTTAATCGTTTTAGACAAAATTAACATATACATGAAGATAAACTCATTATCATGAAAACATGTACAACAATAAGAGATACAAGTTAAAATGTAAGAATCATCAAAATTAGGCTATACAAGTACATTTAATGAGTACAAATGAGCAACATAGCACAAACATATAATAATCACATGTGGCTCATTAGTTGTACAAGTATAAACACAAGTTTTAATGAAAACTACATCTAAACAAGTAATCAAAAACATGAAGTATAAAAGAAAACATAAACCAATATGATCATTAAGTTAAATGCATATGTTTTAGACTAGGATATACCCAATAGCTAAACTATAGTGAGAACAAAAAAAATATAAATCCATATGAACATGGGTGTATCTCAAAAGACTATCTATGTATATCACATGTCTAATTTACATTGCATCTAATATAATGAACATGAAAAATCAAAACATGATAAAAATCAATACAATGCAAGCATGTAAACAAAATGAGAGTTAGAGATAATTATCAAAACTATTAGGGCAAATCTCTAGATCTCCAAATCATGGTGTCCTTCCACCAAACTTTCTTGAAGGTGATGCATCCAATGTAGTGTCCATCAAATACAAAAGCATATACCATCAAGGCACCAATATCTTCACATCAAGTGAGAGCCCACACCTACATCAAATAAAATAGGAGTGGATTTTGGTACCCATACCTTATTAGGTCCATGGAGGCTAGCACCTTTCCTAACCCAGACAAACTTGTTTGTAAAATTTGAATTATTTAATCTATCATAATAAAATCTTGCAAGGTGGCCCTTACGTCCATAATGTGTACAAGTGTACACATAAGCATACATAGTGTCATGTATGTGAACATGAGAAGCATGTGTATGCCGTGAATGGTGAGTAAGTATATATGGTGCATGTTTCTTGCGAAACATGGATTCCAATTTCTTATGATACATAGCACATTGGCTCAAAGTGGAGCCTAAACAATCTACATTCTTATTCAAAGCACATATATCACTTTCAATAATTGAAGAATATGTGGAGCAAGTAACATGTGTATCAATAGAAGAAGAGGCAATAGGAACATGACAAACATGAGAAGACAAATCATTTTTCAAAGATTTATTTTCATTTGAAACTAAATCTAATTTCTTTGAAATTAAAGCAATTTTATTTTTCAAAGATTCATTCTTTTTTAAAATATTTTCAAGTTTTGAAGATAAAACCTCATTTTTCTTCAAAAAATCATCACAATTATTTTTATTCTTTAAAATTTTGTTTTCATTTAGGGCAAGATTAAGTTGGGATTTCAATGAGTTCCTTTCACTTGATATCTCATCTCTCTCTTGCATAACAATATCAAGTTTTGAAAACAAATTTTTATTTTCTTCTTTTAATGCAAATTTTTTTTTCAAAAGTTTATAATTTTCAAGCAAGTTTTCACAAAATATAGAAAGCTCTTCATTTAATGCATCGACATCCATATTATCATGCACAATTATCTAGATGAGTGTCCGAGTTTATCTCAAGGGAGTCATTCCCTTAGATCATGTAGCAAGCTTGGTCGGACTCATCTCCATTAGATTCCTTCTCCACATATTTTGTCGTTTGAAGATTGGGAGAGGTCAGTGTGTTCCACTGCAAAAGCGGAATCACAATGAGAAACAGTCATAAGATAATCTTTGCTAAGAGTACGCCTAAGTGCCTCTAGGGCTTGTGCATTGGCCTCTATATGCTTGTCATTACCAAGAGAAGATTTCTTGTAGTGGCAAGGTAAACATGCATTCTTAGGGTTTTAAGTTACATACTCATCTTATACTTTCACATGTCAATGTTGGAAACATCATACATGGGAGGGGGAAGGAAATCTATGAGTGTATGTAAACAAATATATGTGAAAATGTAAATACTAGATTAGCAATCCAAGATCTCACTCCTAGATGGTTAAACCTAATATCAGGAGCGTACGCTCTGGTACCAATTGAAAATACACCTAGAGGGGGTGAATAGGTGTATACGCTAATCTAATACCAAATGATGCGGAATTAAAAACTAATTGCAACACACTATGTGTAACCAAAGAGTGTAGCCGAATTCCCGGTGAAGGGCTCTGGACTGACTCCTCTTGATTCCTCTAAATAAGAGTTGAGGTGCTATATGAAGCTCTCTTGGTACAACACAAGTATGGGCACACACAAACAATAACAAGCATATATGTATGATATGAACAATATGAAACAATGCAAGGTATAAGAGAGAGTTAGAGATAGTGGATCAATCGCAAACACTGAGATATGTTTCGAGGTTCGAGCCACTGCTCTACGTCCCTGCCTTCACACAGAAGGATTTTCACTATACGTCCACACAGGGCCTCCCACACAGGGAACCTTCACTGAGGATTTGACAAATACAAATTAGGAGTACTCAACTCCTCTCTCCAACAAAACAACCTCTACACATGAGATAAGGCACAACAATAATCACCTCACAGAAGAGGGATGGGCATTAAACCAAACAATGATCACCTCTACACTTAGAGGGATAGCCACAAACCCAAAACACAATCATCTCTACACTTAGAGGGATAGGCACATAGCCAAATCAAAGAAGGATTACAAATCTTGGTGATCTCAAAGACCACAAACAACATTTTCTCACAAAAACAAAATCATATAGATAGGATAGATATGATAGCTCAAGTTTGAGAAAATAAGATGTTTGAAAAACAAATTACAAAGAAAAATACTTGAGAAAAACTCTAGAATGAAATAGAAATGAAGATCAAAACCAATTTCCCAAAGACTTTATTTTTCTTTGATTTTCTAACCCTTGAAAACAAATAAAAGATAAATCTTTTTGCCCAAAAACTCTTTGAAAACTTGTTGCTAAAACACTTGTAAAGATGGGAAAATTTGCTCTTTTAAAAACTTATGGCAAACAGCCCAAGAGAAGGATATTTATAAGCTTTTTCAAAATATAGTCGTTGGCTGTCTGGGATGCCCAGATTGCCCTTCCGGTCGACCGGCCAACGGCCAACGGTCATTTTTCTTACCGTTGTGCCTCCGGTCGACCGCCCGGTCGACCGGCCGCTGCCGAGAGTTGGGTGCTTTCAGTCGGTCGACCGGCTACTTTGGTTGGCCTTTGTGCACATCTCGTGCACATCGGTCGACCGGTCCGGTCGACCGATCGCTGGTCTGGTCGAACGTCCGGTCGACCGCCAGCTGAGTCTGGCTGGGATTTGGGGACTTGAATCTTAAACATTTTAACTCCAATAAAATCCCATAAATACTCATAAATTTCACAAAAATAAGTTCATATAAATATTTGAAGAACAAATATATGTGACTAAAATTCAGCACATATTACAAACTATTTGAACCATTTTGTGATATTGAAATTAGGCTTAAACACAAAAATCGTATTTTCCAAAAACCAATCTTTGAAATGGAAATCTGATTTTTTTTCCAAACTTGTATAAATACAAAAATAAGATATTTAAACTCTTTTGAAGCATATTGTGTATGGATAGAATTCAATACACATGTAAAATATATGCATCTATGTTTTTGACATGAAATCCAAAACCGGTTAAACCAAAAACCAAATATATTGAAACTTGTGTGTGTATGAACTTGAGCATATCAATACTATCTATCTTACACAAGATCTAAACATACTAAACTGAATACAGATTGAAGTTTTCTTGTAGAACTACTTCTCTAAGTCGACTTAATCCAAACGCGATCCAAAGAGCTTGACTCCAATCGAGTGCTAGATGTGATCTTGACGCGCGAGCTTTTGAATCTACATGTGTTAGCTCCCAAAACTCCTTTGTTGAAGCTAAATACCTATTAAGATCTTAATCAATAACTGAAACTATATAAACACAAGATCATTAGTAAACTATAACTACATGAGTTAGTCATCATCAAAACTAGAGTGATGGGCCTTTGGGCCAACACATTAGACTCCCTGTAGCTGAAGTATCGATAATTTTCTGCATTTGTTTAACTTCAAGGTCATCCTTAGGGCATTGACTTAGACTGAATTTATCACCTTTTGCGATTGAGGTGTCTCTTGCTTTACACTCTTGCATACAATTTCTTTCAAGCACCTTTTCTATAGAAGCCTTTTGTGACAATCTAAGAATACCTCGAGGGCAATCTCGGTATATTTGGATTCCTAAGGCAAAAGACGCCTCACCAAGATTTTTCATCTCAAATTTCTTCGGTAGAAATCTCTTGATTTCAGGCAAAATTTTCTTATCATTGGTTGCAAGAAGTATGTCATCAACATATAAAATCAGGAATATATGCTTACTCTCGCTGAACTTGTGATACACACAATCTTCAACAGTATTTGTCTTGAAACCAAATGAGACAACTACTTGATGAAACTTGTAGTACCATTGACGGGAAGCTTACTTGAGTTCATAAATATATTTCTTTAATTTGTAAACCATATTCTTTGGGTCTCCAAACACAAAGCTTTTTGACTGCACCATATATATAGTTTCATCAATATCACCTTTAGAAAAGCTATTTTAACACCTATCTAATGTAACTCAAGGTCAAAATATGCAACAAGAGCCATAATTATCCTAAAAGAGTCTTTCGATGAAACTGGAGAGAAAGTCTCTGTAAAATCAATGTCTTCCCTTTCAGTAAAGCCTATAGCTACAAGACGAGCCTAATATCTCTCCACATTACCTTTCGAATCCCTTTTGATTTTAAATATCCATTTGCATCAATGGGCTTCTTACCTTCAGGTAATGGGAGAAGATCCCAAACCTGATTGTCTTGCATAGACTTATACTCTTCATTCATGGCATCTATCCATTTTTGAGAGAGAATCCTGCATAGCTTGATAGAAGTTGATTGGATCACCTTCCACCAACCTATCAGCGTCCTCATGTTCTTGAAGGAATACTATATAGTCATCTGAAATAGCATTTCTCCTCTCTTGTGGATCTCATTAGTGTCATTTGTTTTGAGGTTGTTGAGTTTGTTCTTCAGAAACAATTACTTCAGCTTGAGTTGGGAGTTGTTCAACATTGTCTTGTTGAGATGCCATATCTGCTTCTCGAACAATGACAGGTATAGGATCATGTATATTGTCAAAAGCAGTGGAAGGAATCGAAACTGATTCCTCCTCAAAGACAATGTCTCTAACCTTATTTCTCCCCCAAACTCAACAACATCAAAAAATGTTGCAATTACAGTTTCAAAAATTGACTTAATAGTGGGATCATAAAACTTTTGATCTGTTATCAGTTTTTTTTTTAAAAAAAATTTAGGGCCACGCCGGTCGCGGCCAGGCCGGCCACGCCTAGGCACCTGGCCCGACGCCTTATGGCACCGCGCTTCTTCTGGCAGCGCCCGGACGCTGCGTCCGGGTGTCACACAATTTTGGGCCCTTTTTGGACAATTTTGGGACTTTTTCAAATTTTTAAATGAATTTTGGCTACATCTAATAAATTATTGAGATTGTCTAACATTTAATAAAAACTAATTGAATCAAGATGTCGCCAAAGTGACCTCTCTTGTGTAGATTAGCTTCTTGAGAATATTGAGATGTTCGTGTGTGTATGTGTGTGTGTGTGTGTGTGTGTGTGTGTCTGTGAATTCATGCAAGTATTAACTGGCCAAAAGAAGGATAAGATTTGACCGAATTGCATATGCACTTGTGGTGATAAAATGTGTGACGATTATAAAGTTTTCATGTGACTAATAAGTTGATTCAAAGATAAATTTATTATTTGATAGGATTTATTGTCAATATTTGATTGCTACACCAAGAATACGACTTACAAGTTAATATTACTATCTAAAAACTTGATATTAATGTTGTGCTAGGTATCTTGAGATGTATTCCATAATTGTTTAAATTTAAAAGTCATTTATTTGATTATGATTTGAACATACATGATTATTTAATTTATGCTCTGATATCAATTGATGGTACGTGAATTAACAATAAAAGGATTCAATCTACAATAATTATCCTTAGAGTAAATAAGATCAAAATCATGACTTTATCTTTCAACATAGATCAAACCCTAAAATATAGATCTAATCTCCATAAAGATTTAAAAATATGAGAAAATGCCTTGATCCATGACTGAATTTCTTGAATTGTTGGGATGGAGAAATCCTTCCAAAATATTCGTATTCCTCTAGGGTTTCTCTCTACTTGAAGGGGTCTCAAATAGAAGAAGATAATACGTGCTCTCTGCTTGAAGGGATCTCAAATAGAAGAAGATAATACGTTCTTTTGGTGCTCATGATCTCTTAAATAATAACTGATTTTATAAGTTATTCCTTTTTCAATTTGGCCCTTCATCAAATTAGAAATTACATAATTATCTCTACACATTAAATCCATAGCAATTTAATACTCATTAGTCTAATTATTAATTCATTATATCATAATTAATTTGGACTATACTTTAAGATAACTATACACATTAAATTCACATATGTGAACTCACACATATATTATTTTCAACACCATGAGCACGTCTTCTTCTACTTTTTCCTCCTCCTTTTCCTTATGCTACATATTTACGTGAGTTGTGTGGTGTTGTATGTGTCCATGTTTTGTATACAGTTTGATGGAGTTCTCTATGGAAATTCATGTTGCTATTTTGTACTTTGTACGCAGAACGTTAAGTGGCAACTGTAATAAGCTAACAGAAAATACATAGCTTACCTGAAAGCATCAGAGTGTGAACTGCAGGTAGGTCTGCTACTCCAAAATTGAGGAGATTTCTTTGATAAGTTTCGTCCAAAATGTACAACTTTGTTTGATGATAAACAAATCAATCGCAAAAAAAAATAAAAAGAAAGAAGAATGAAAAACTTGAGCCCTTCTTTGCCTTTAGGCGTAATTGGGACGCCATGGATGGTCTTAATGCCAAGCTCTGCAAATACTGCTGATTGACAGATCCAATGCCCGGGCGCTAACTGGACCCTAGAAAGCGTGTGCTTTTTCATTGACACACTGAAGAAAGAACAACGCAAGCTAATTGATGAAGCTAATAGATTCAACAGTCAATAACAGAATGACATGGCAGAAAGTGAGCTAACTGCAAGATACTCTGTACAGAGCTGTTTCTGCTACAAAAGATCAATAGAAACACATAGTTGATACAAATGTTTTCAGCTCTGGTTGCTTCTGAAAGTAACCAAGTAACTGAGGATGTTCAGCTTGTGAAATAAAGAGAAAAGAACTGGAAATTACAAATGATCATCAATAACAATAGCTCTGTACGTACCATGTTTGCAGGAATCAGTCATAATGCTTATCGAAATAAAACATCAAAACTCTTCTGAACATATATTTGCTTGTAAGAATCAATCTGACATGAAGGAAACCCAAAAGAGTCGCAACATTTTTTTCTTTCTTTGATGAACCAGTGCGTTTACATTGTTTGTGAATGAATACAAGTTATGCTACCATTGCTATGAGATAGAATTAGCGTCACTATACTTGCAAAGAAAACAAATTCTTTCTGTACACCTTTATGTCGCATGATAAGATCCTCGGGATGGAGTGATATATTGATGACATTTACAAGTTAAACATAGTAAACCATCCCAACTTCAAGCAATAATGAATGAGGCACCTTCAAGAGAACATCAGGCTCCCTGCAGTTCTTACTGAGGAAAGCATATGCGAAGTCAATGGCAATTTTCTTGATGAGAGATGATGATTTCTTGGCCTTGGCAATCGGGCGTCCAAGAATGTAGACGACACCAGAATCCTTGGCTTTCAGGATATCCAATGACTCGTCCTTGCGGAGAGAGCCCTCTGCAATACCATAGTCCTCCAGTTTCACTAAAACAGTACATGAACTGGACATCACATTCATTTCCAGATGTGGAGCTGATAGCACAGGAACTGGAACATCTATACGCTCGTCATCTGATGCTCCAAAGTCACAAGATTGCCTATCATTGGTTATCAAAACCTTCTTCCATCTCCACAAAAGTTATAATTTTAGACACCAATTTGTTCTCAAAATCATGATTATCTTGTTGGAGTTCTTTGTAACCGTACCTCACAATGCATCTAAACATGTGGAAATCTTTCGGCCCTATCCTCCCCACAAGAAACCTTTCTCCTTCAGAGACATAGGGAACCTGAACTGATTTGATGCACACAAAAACTAGAACCTGATGGAAAGCAGGTAAGTTTGTTGCAAAGTGTCCAAAAACAGCCGGAACCCCAGTCACCAAATCAGCATATATAAGCCCAATCCCAGGAACCCGGACAATCCCAAGGGTAGGTCCTAAGGCAAGTATCCTTTGCACTGAGACCTTGTTCTCTAGGGCAAACTCATGCTTTTTTAATGTCCCATAGTTCCATATGTACATCACACTCATAAAGACGATAGAGAGAAGGAGAGGGAGCCAACCACCTTCCGGGATCTTGATGAAGGAAGCAGAGATGTATAGAAGCTCTACAGATCCAAAAGCATGAGAAAAGCAACAGCGTTAATTATCTTTTGCTTCCACACAACTATTATCACCAATGACATCAAGAAAGTGGTTATGAAGATGACAGTCGTAACAGCAAGGCCTGCCAAGGATTTCAACAAAACAGTTCAGTTTCTAGCAACATCTCCTGAATTAGATTGGACTTCACAGAGTACGATAAAAGAGGACATACCATATGCATGGCCAATCATGTTAGTGTCACGTAATCCTATTGTAATGGCCAGGCATAGACACATGAGAATCCAATTGACTTCAGGAATGTAAATCTGCCCATAGATATGGTTTGAAGTGTGCACTATTTTCACACGAGGGAACCAGCTCAGTGCACGGCACTGGCTTACCATGGAGAAGGTTGCTGATATCACGGCCTGGCTTCCAACGACAGCTGCCATCGTGGCAACTATAAATACTGGCCAAAATACAGCTTCTGCAGATTATGAAAGGCTTTTAGGAAGTGATTAAGTGAAAACTTCTACAGTGAAGTCGAACAGTAGATGTCTTGAACAGAAAAAGGAATTGACAATGCCTTGCCTGGTATTGCTTTATAGAAACTTCGCTGGATATCATCATGGTGTTTAGAGAGAAATGCTGCCTCACCCATATAAGCAAGAATGAGGCAGGGATACACCAGGAAAGTGAAAGCACTCTAGCATTAAATGCATATTTTAAGAATCAGGATGCAAACAAGTAATTAAATACAAAGTTGGCAGTTTCTAATGGTGAAAAAAAATGTTCCACTTGCCTTAATTGAAAGGGAAGAGAAATGACCCAAATTAGCAAACATCGTCTCTGAACCTGAAAATTAGAAGGAAAAAAACAGTACAAAAGGATCAAACAGTACCTATCAAGTCTCTTTCAACTTTTTTAGTGGGGACAAAGTGAAGATCACATTATATTGAAGATAGAGAATTTTCTAGCACAAATGAAAAAGGCAGATACCTGTAATACAGAGGACCACTCCTCCTAATGACTTCCATCCTTCCACACCAGTGCTCCTGATAAACCTATGCATATAACATGGTGAAAGTGCGCGGAAAATGCCGGGATTCCATCGGTATATGTTATATATTCCAATCCCACTAATGCAAAGAAGCCATGCTATGACAACTGGTGCAAACATGAAACCAACCCTGTGGGTCCCACGGTGTTGAAGGGAGAAGAGAACCACCAAGATTACACATGAAATCGCGACAACATAATCTGGAAAAGTATTGACTAGATGAAAATGCTGATCCACAGTATGAGTGATCATGAATGGAAGGACAAAATTTTTCAGCGACTCTGAATGAACTTACTTTCATGAAGTTGTGTGATTTTTACCCTGACCCCTGAGACTGCAGAAAGAACTGAGAGAAAAGAAAATCCATGTAAATTTTTCCATGTATAACTTACACAAGTTTAAAATTACTAAAAGAGAAAAACATTTAGGTTACACCCGTGAAAACTCTCTAAATAATTGTAGTCGTCAGATTTCGATCTACATCAGGATCGCGACACGTGTCTCACTTCATTAGGATCACCCCGAACGAAACAGCAAGCCCGAGTACCTTCCCGAGACCACTTCAGTCAGGACCGAGGTGAAAGTCCAAGTGCCTCCCCGAGATCATTTCAACCCGAGTCATTCATCCAGATGAGAACTTTGGTGAAACCACTTTATGGGTCGGGAGTCCCGATCCCCACAACGCAGGCTCACTACGAAGTCTTTCATCTCCACTACTGGATACAACTCAGCAACGGGATTCCGCAATCTGTAGAGTCAATCATACTGCCAGATCACTCTCACGTTTTAAACACCGTAGTGTCCCCAATCCAGCGCAGGTCATTACGGATGGAGGCGAATATTTCTGCATGTTAATCACAACAACCAAATGCGATGATCTGAGCAATTACAAGAGAATCACAATGTGCAAATCATGTGGTTATGGAGATTTACGAGACCCGCACTATCAGTTATAACTCTCAAGGTATTTATACGCTGAGAACTAGAAGAGAATTGGATCCAAACCAATTGAGCCAAAAAGATTATAAATACAAGATAGCTCTACAAATTCACTATAACCTCAACAAACTAGTGAATTTCCTCTCTCATCTCCGTGATTTTTGCCAAATTAAGTTTACACGTAAAATATCTTTTCTTTGCTTACTTTCTGTGCTGAAATCTTTTATTACCGTCCTATAAGCGAGACAACCCTAACTTCCCATGGTGCAAAATTGACTGTTCGATTAATCGTATTGGAAAATCTCCACTATAAATTGGTGCTTTTATTGAGATCTGAGTCTATGCACTCAAGATCTCTCCCCTCATAACCTTCCTCAAAAAGCCTCTTCCAAATCAATGATGGCCCCGAAAAAGTGAGTCGTCGACGATGCGACATCCAAAGGCAAGGCCATCACAACCACTGGGGGCACGACCTCTCCTCCAACCAGCAATCAACCACATACCGAGGACACCGACTCTTTCTCACTGTCACAGCCTTCCGCCGATGTCCAATCGTCGCAGCAACGAGAAAACCCACTCTTTCAGATACTCCACGAGATAAGAGAGCAAATGAAAGAACAAAAGTTGCAATCTGATCGTGAGTAGGAGAAGATGACTCTCTACTGTGAAAACATCATCTGGAAGGAGGAAGAGTTCAGGCTGCTCAACCAACAGATCTACACAAACTGAGGGCAACCCCGAGAACAACAGGTCCCCTGATCTCCATGCTCTCAATGAGCTAATACAGAAGCGGATTGTGGAGGCCAAACTGTCTCACCACCTAATCCGAACTCCCCACTCCACGATTCTCCTCTCTCCAAGGATATCCAGGAGTATGAATTCCTGAGAAAATTCACAACTCCCAAACTCGACTAGTACTCCAGAGTGATCCAGTTCAACAAATTCGATACTTCTGGGATAAGATGGTAATCTACTCTCACAACGATCCAAAGAGTACCAAACCGTTTACTGTTGCCCCTTCGAATGTGCCTGAAAGAACTCGTCTAACATGGCTTCCTCAAAAAGTACATCCTCACTCTTGAAGTAATTTTCAGTCAGCCAAACACCCAACCTCTTCAAGAGCAGAACATGATCACCCAATACAAAGCGATCAACTGATTTCAAACACACAGAGCATACTTCCTTTCCATCCTAATTCTATGTATTACATTTTTTGAATAAAATATTATTCTATACTCCTAACCTTTGCAGTACATCCATCTGTCCATATGCCCACTGATGGAATTTTCTCCTCTCGAAGGCGGTCGCGAGAACCCCCGCTAATGGGATTTTTCCCACCGGAGGTGGCTCTGTGACCCTCCGTTATGGGATTTTCTTACTCGGAGGATCGTGTCTGTACACTCTACTGATGAGATTTCTCTCACTCAGAAGGATCAATGCAGACTTGCCACGGGCTTTTCTCGGTCGTCCTAAGAGAGCCAAAATCCTCCATTGTGGGATTGACCCCACTCGGAGTCTCCCACTCTGCTGCGGGTATTTCCCCCCTCAGATCCCCCGTCTAATGTTCCGCTGATAGGCTCGCCGCTATAATTCAGAGACACTAGCCTATGAGCTTCCCTCATCTGAACCCGCAAGCGGATGAACTCCTGGTAGTTTTCCTCTGTCGGTTTCCTTCCATATTCTGATGATAGAATTTTCACACACAGGAGACAGTTCCGTTGGTGGGATATTCTCCGCACAAGAGGAAAACTCTGCTAATGGGTTTACTCTCACGTTGGACGTGCCGGATCGTCTAGGGACCTCTATCTGAAACATACGCATCCAATCTGTTGTTGGGTGATACCCCAACTTCAGACCAACTTTTTGCAGGTCCTGCAAGACTATGCCTACGTGCGACACAAGGTATATTTATGAGAGTTTTCTTGTTTGGATCACACCCTCAACGTATCATCTCGCATGGTCATAATTTTAATTGCTCTCCAGAGAATGAAAAACTTCAGGTATGATTTCAGTTTTAAATGTGCTTGATAATTTGACCAGTGTTTAAAAAACCCGTTTTATAACCGTTATAACTCGTTATATAACATAACGCTGATCAATCGTTATGTAACAGGTCTAAAAAACGCAATGTTTGATAACTATGGTTATTTTGCTCGTAACTTACGTTACGTTACATTATTAATGTAACGCACCGAAACTTACGTTACGGTGCAAGTCGACTTTTTATAACCTTATATTCTCTCAGTTTAGGGCAAAAAAATCCCCAATTTTGATCGCTTGCTCGTCCTTTCTGCAACATTGTCGTCATGTCCTCGTCGGCACCGAGAAGAAGACATACCTCCGATCGACAGTAAAAGAAAAAGACCTACCTCTGATGGATATCTGTCGTAGTGGTTCTCGCTGGCGTCGTCTCCAAGCGGTGGTTCTCCATCTCCAAGCACAGGTAAGCTCTCTCCCCCAATCTCTCTCTCCTCCCGATCTCTCTGCTTTCTCGCCCCGATCACGCTCTTTGAGATCGGGAGAGAGAGAGAGCAGAGAGATCAGGAGGGGGAGAGAAAGCAGAGAGATCGGGAAGGTGAAAGAGCAGACAGAGATCGGAGAGAGAGAGCAGAGAGATCAGGAATAAATATTGGAAATAGTGATGGACAGGGGGTTTAATTGAATAGCATATTGTAGATTGAATTATGAATTGTAATGAATAACATAACTAAAAATATGAATTATGATTGAATCATGAATTGTTGTAGATTGAATTATGAGTCTGTGTAGATTGAATAGCCTGGTTAAAAATTATGAAATATAATAAAATATGTGAATCATATTGTTATTTGTGTAGATGAAATTATGAATTATAACTTGTGAGTGAAATTATTCTGATACGTTACGTTATTAATGTAACGCACCGAAACCTACGTTACAGTGTAAGTCGACTTTTTATAACCTCTTATTCTCTTGGCCTAGGGCAAAAACAAATCCCCCAAATTCGCTGGCTCGCTCGTCCTCTCTGCAACCTTGCCATCGTGTCCTCGTCAGCGCCGAGAAGAAGACATACCTCGATCGATAGGAAAAGAAAAAGACCTACCTCTAATGGATATCGTCGTAGTGGTTCTCGCTAGCGTCGTCTCCAAGCAGTGGCTCTCCATCTCCAAGCACAGGTAAGCTCTCTTCCCCAATCTCTCTCTTCTTTCTCTTTCTCCAATCTCCCCTGAGAGAGAGAGCAGAGAGATTGGGAGGGGGAGAGAAAGCAGAGAGAGATCAGGAGGGGGAAAGAGCAGACAGAGATCAGAGAGAGAGAGCAGAGATATCAGGGATAAATATCGGAAAGAGTGATGGACAGGGGTTTAATTGAATAGCATATTGTAGATTGAATTATAAATGTAATGAATAACATAACTAAAAATTATGAATTATGATTGAATCATGAATTGTTGTACATTGAATTATGAATCTTCTATATTGAATAGCCTGGTTAAAAATTATGAAATGTAATGAATATGTGAATCATATTGTTATTTGTGTAGATGAAATTATGAATATAACTTGTGAATGTGAAAAATTATTCTGATACGTTACGTTATTAATATAACGCACCGAAACCTACGTTACAGTGCAAGTCGACTTTTTAACCTCTTATTCTCTCGGCCTAGGGCAAAAAAAAATCCCCCAAATTCGCTCGCTCGCTCGTCCTCTCTGCAACCTTGCCATCGTGTCCTCGTTAGCGCCGAGAAGAAGACATACCTCCGATCTACAGGAAAAGAAAAGACCTACCTCTAATGGATATCCGTCGTAGTAGTTCTCGCTAGCGTCGTCTCCAAGCAGTGGTTCTCCATCTCCAAGCACAGGTAAGCTCTCTTCCCCACTCTCTCTCTTCTTTCTCTTTCTCCAATCTCCCCCTGAGAGAGAGAGAGCAGAGAGATCGGGAGGGGAGAGAAAGCAGAGAGAGATCGGAGAGAGAGCAGAGAGAGATCGGGGATAAAATATCGGAGAGAGTGAAGGACACGGGGGGTTTAATTGAATAGCATATTGTAGATTGAATTCTGAATTATAATGAATAACATAACTAAAAATTATGATTATGATTGAATTATGAATTGTTGTACATTGAATTATGAGTCTGTGTAGATTGAATAGCATGATTAAAAATTATGAAATATAATGAAATATGCGAATCATATTTTTATTTGTGTAGATGAAATTATGAATTAACCTGTGAATGTGAAAAATTATTCTGATACTTACTAAAAATTGTTGTGAGACTTGCTAAATGTGTTATATATTGTTTGATATTTTTTATATTTCTTTAAATTATTTCCTATTTATAAAAAATCTTAAATATAGTATATATATTTTTTTTATTAATTAAATATTAAATTGTGTAACCTACGTTATGCGTTACGTCATAACCTATGTTAACATAACAGAAGAAAAACGTTATCATTACGTTATCGTTATTTTAAACATGAATTTGACAATCTAGGGTAATTCGGGTTATACTGCCTCGATCAATGGCTCCATGAGATGCAAGGTATATCTATGAGAATTTTCTTATTTGAATTATTCTCTCGACGTACTAATCTCATGAATTCATAATCTAAGCTCTTACAACTAAATTTACCCACATTTGCATCTAACATTTTGTTTAATGTCTCATTATATGCTTGTGTATCCTAATTGCTTCCAATACTTGGTCTGTACGTCCCGATATGAGATTTCTCCCACTCGAAGGCGACAACACAGGCTCCTCTATGGCCATTCAAGACACTTTGTTGTGGGATTTTCCCACTCGGAGACTGGACTCTGATGTAGGGTTTTTCCCTCTCAGAGCCCCGGCTTCGCAGCTTCGTTGATGGGATTTTCCCTACTCGGAATCAAATGCGAACCAAACTCTCAACTCCGCGCTGGGATTTCCCCCACTTGGAGGACACAAATTTACAGGTATCGTCATGGGACTAAACACCCACTCGGGAACCATTCACCAAACTAACACCTGATGTTCTGGAACATCCATATGCATGTACCAAACATCTCGGAGTCAAAGCAAACGCCCCGAGAAGACATCCAATTTCAGATGAAAATAATTGTAAAACAAACCAGGCAAGATCCAAACGATATTTTCATTAATGCTTTTATTATAAATTATATCTATTCAAATACATATTTGGTTACATCTAAGAAGAGTAATACAAAATTTATTACCCATTTATGTTTACTTTTTGAAAAAAAATACAGATAAATTCGCTACTGCCCATCTAAACCTACCGAGTAAATTCCCGATGTGAAGCAAAAAAAGATCTGTCTGTCGAAAAATGCTTCACACGGACGCAATCATATTGTTCATGCCACCTTCCATAGAACTCGAAGGGCACTCGAGGAGATTCCTGCACAAAAGTAGGAGATCCTCCAGATGAAGAATTCCTCCTCTCCGACCAGAACATGCTCCAAGGAAGCCAGATGGACCTCCCAGGATATACAAGACACTGATGATATCACACAATTGACCCTTCATCCTGAGAAAGAGGTCAAAACTCCAGAAGGAAGAATGCTTCATCGGTGGCATCCCAAGGCACCCCCATACTTCCTTCCCGCGCCTCACCTTTAGAAAAGAGTCTCCCAGACGAGAGCGACAGGATACAACCAGGGATGAAGACGGCTGGCATGAAAGACGGCGATGAATTCAAGTCCACCTCCACTACTGCCCAGAACAACCCCCATTCTTACCTCATCCACCATCAGGAAAAGAAGATCTCAGAGCACCAAGTTAAGAGTTAATTTGGCCCAACCGGAGATCAGACGAGCAACTCAAGTCAAAGCAAGAGCCCTCCCTACTTTCCCTGACAATAGGATCTTATCGCGAAAACAGATGTTTTGCGAAAATATCATCGCGAAGACTGATGTGTTTTGCAACCGTCTCCATAATCTTCATCTTTCTCCTCCTTCCTCTATCGGACAAAGAAGATCACTATCTACTTGAACAAAAAGTTTGGGGGCAAGAAATTCTTGAGAAGATGGGCACACTTTTTTCAGAGATCTGCCCTATTTATAGATAAAGATACCAGATCGTCTCCTATTCAAATTCTCAACCACCCCAAAGAAGTCGGTTCGTATCCCGCAATTTATGACATATCGAATCAGCCAGATATCAACCGCCTCTGCCGCACGATCTCATTCATCATGACACCAGGATCTCATTCATTAAATTGCTAGTTGTCCGCCAGCCACGATGCGTCCAGTCAAATTCCTAAAGACACCTCGACTGCTCCACCTGTGAAGTACAAATAATGTCACAAATTCTCGGAGAAAGATCGTGTCAGAGGATGGATTAGTCTGCTTCCCTCCTTCTCTATGTGATTCTCAGAAAAAGAGGAGGCGAAAGGGATATCTATAGTGGTCAGATTCCAATTTTCATCAGAATCGTGACACATGGCTCACTTCATTAGGATCGTCCCAAGCGAAACAGCAAGCCTGAGTATCTTCCCGAGACCACTTCAGTCAGGACCGAGGTGAAAGCCTGAGTGCCTCCCTGAGATCATTTGAGCCTAAATCATTCATTCAGATGAGAACTTTGGAGAAAGCATTTTGCGGTCGAGAGTACCGATCCCCACAATGTAGGTCCACTAAGAAGTATTTCACCTCCACTACCGGTACAGCTTAGCAGCAGGATTCCGCAATCTGTGAAGTCAATCACACTGTCAGATCACTCCCACGTTTAAACGTTATAATGTCTGCAATCTAGCACAAGTCGTTATAGATAGAGGCGGATATTTCTGCATGTCAATCACAACAACCAAGCACGATAATCTGAGCAGTTACAAGAGAATCACAACGTGCAAATCATGTGATTATGGAGATCTGAACGACCCGCACTATCAGTTATGACTCTCAGGGTATTTATACACTGAGAACTAGAAGAGAATTGGATCCAAATCAATTGAGCCAAAAAGATGCAAGGTTATTTCTCCTCCTAACTATTTTGATCTTACATTCTCTGAATATAGTTATGAAATAGGAGTTGAAAAAGTGTACTCATTATAAGTTTTGTAAAGTTATGTGTAGCTATAGACATCGATCTGAGATTCTGTTAAGATGGCATGCTTCATAATGTTATATAGCTCCTTCCAGAATGTACTATTTAATTCTGCACCCATATGCAATATATCTCTTTGGTATTTATTTAATAAGTAAATATATTGAAAATTCACACACTGACTATAAAGAATCATCAAATGTAAATTTTGAGTTAAAGGCTGCAGTTTGTCAGATGTCACGAATGATAGTCAAACATAAATGGAAAAAACCCTGGGGAGTAAATGGGCACTGACGTAGAAATAAGTTTAACATTAAGCCAACTAATGGTCTATGGGTAACCCCAGTTTAAATTGCTAGACCCAAAATGAGGTGGATTGGGGCATAATTTAGAGTAGGATCATGTAATACAAGGAAGTAGGATCTAACTTCTAAAGAAAATAAAACCGAATAAAAAAATTGAAGACTTTCATTAATGAAAGAAGTCAACCAAACAAAAAACAAGAGCTCGAGAAACATATAACAAATGATGATACATGATCTGTTAATTATGACTGAAATAATATACTGCTGACAACATTAAATAAAAATAGAAGAAAAGAATAAGTAGTATTTAACAAATTAAATGCTCACTGAAACAACAAATGAAAGTAAGAGGATCAACAGGGGGCCAACTAGTAATAAAAACAATCTCAAAACAGACATATATAGAGCATGTCAAATAGATTGTTCACCTGAAATGGTTGGGGTCAGCATTCCATCACTAATTGCCATACAAGTTCCCAGTAAAACGACTATTAGCAGCCCCTTCCGGAATCTTGGGTGCTTATTAAAGAAGTTCTTAAGCATAGAACTCTCCCAAGTGTCAGCTGTTCCTTCTGCATCATATGCTGATAAGCTCTCATCAACAGCTTGTTGATTAGGCAGGACGCATAACCTTGCATGTCTGCAAAGCAGTGAATATAGGGCAACGGTACCACCTGATTATAATAGGGGAAAAGGTAAAAGTCACCAAATTATGTCATAATCACACATTTCATTAAATGAAAACTTCATCATTTATCCACATTTTGTTTTATTTTTTTGAAATAATGGGTTGGAGCAAAAGCGCTAACCACATCACACACACACACACACACACACACACACACACACACACATGGGTCATTTAGGAAAGATAAGGAGATTGAATCATTCACATTCAAATTCAATGTTAGACCTTTTAAATTGAAGATTCACTCCGTTGGAGTTGATTTACATTGTCAAGAGTGCTTAAAAATAAAAAATCAAGTGTTTTGATTACTTTTTATTTATTCATCAAGTCAGCGCAAAATGAACGGTTAAAATAGTGAGTTGGTTAGTTTAACGGTGTAAAATATTTGAAAGCTAACAAAAACTTAGTGTGTGATGGTTTTAAAATGTTTAAATCATAATCAAATAGTCGGATCAAGAATTTGTATGTCTAAAGTCATAGATTTAAGTAATATGCTACTTTCGGTCGTTCATTTGCATATATTGATGCATGAACAAGAAAACTACAAAACACTTGATTTTTATTTTTAATTACGTTAAATAATGTAGATCAACTTCAATAGAGTGAATCTTGTGTTTGAATGTCATAACATTAAATTTGAGTAAGAAGAATTCATGCTCAAATCCTCTCGAAGTAGCCAAGTCTTTCTCTCTCTTTTCTATATAAATATATATATATATATATATAGATAGAGAGAGAACTGATCTCCTAAGAACCGTTCTCATAGAGTTATTTGAGAACTCGCGTGTGGGCTGTCGGATCTAAAAGATCTCATATCTTAGATTAAATTAAACCGTTATGAACCGGTTCATAACGAGCGAACCGGTTTGCTTGTTCTTAAGGCTGCAGACCGCCGCATTCCATCGTGTCTGCGTGGCCTCTGCCGCCTTCTGTGAGTGGCGGTCCATCCTGTCTACCACCGCCAAGGCCTCACCGGAGGAGAAGAAGACCAGAGAGAAGAACAAGAACATAATTACCCGGTGGAGATCCACATTCCATTAAAAACAATTAATTACCCAGAACCCACGGGGGATCAACCACACGGCGTGGTACTCGTCAAAGGTTCACCGGACGAGGAGGCTCGTGTAGTAGAGAACGATCTTCTCCTCTGGCGAGGCCTCGACGGCGGAGGACGGGAGGGACCGCCACGCACGGAGGGTGGCGGAGGCCACGCAGACGAAGTGAAAGATGGCGGTCTGCATCCCGAAGAACGAGTGAATTGGTTCGCTCGTTCTAAACTGGTTCAGTTTTGAACCGGTTCAGAACAGTTTAGATTAATCTGAGATATGAAATTTCTCAGATCCGACGGCCCACACGTGAGTTCTCAAATAGCTCCGTGGGAACGGTTATTAGGGGATCAGTTATATATATAGTTGACTCTCTCTCTCTCTCTCTCTCTCTCTCTCTCTCTATATATATATATATATATATATATATATATATATATGTAGAGAGAGAGAGAGACTTGTGTCATTCCGGAAGGATTCGAGCCCGGATCCTTCACACTCAAATACAACCCTCTGACATTCGAACACAAGATCCACTCTGTTGAAGTTGATATATATTATTTCAAGTATCTATAAACCAAAATTCAAGTATTTTGAATACTTTTTGTCTATCCATCAAGTGGCGCAAAATGGACGGCCGAAAGTAGTGAGTTGGTTAGATATATATCTTTAGACATACAAATTCTCGATTCGGCCATTTGATCATGATCTAAACATTTAAAAACCCTTACAAACCAATTTTTGTTAGGTGTCAAGTGTTTTACACCGTTAAACTAACCAACTCACTATTTAGGCCGTCCGTTTTCCGCCGCTTGACGAATGGGCCAAAAGTATTCAATACACTTGATTTTTTATTTATAAATACTTAAAATAATATAGATCAATTTCAACAGAGTGGATCTTGTATTCGAATGTCGGAGGGTTGTATTGAGTGGGAAGTATTCGGCCTCGAATCCTTCCGGAATGACACAAGTCTATATATAGGTACATATATATACATATATAGGTACATATATATACATATATATATATACACACATATATAGGTACATATATATACATATACCTAAGAACGGTTCTCACGAATTCATAAGAGAACTTTCACGTGGGCCGTCGGATCTGATAGAGATCTAGTTTTATTTGATTTGACCTAACAAATCTGACGACCCACGTGAAAGTTCTCACATGAATCCGTGAGAACCGTTCTTAGGGGATCAGCTCCCTATATATATATGTACATATATATATACATATATAGGTATATATATAGTTCAAACATATTACACCCCAAGAAGTTCAAAATAGCCTAAAATCTAAAACAGAATTCATTATACCACAAAATGCCAAAAAGGCTAAGTCCCAACCAATCTCAAAACACCAAATAAAAAGCCCATACTCCTGCACTTCATCCGAGCCACTATCATCGGCATTTATCCACATTTTTTATTGCTGGTAATCTTGATAGCTGCCCCAGGGTAAAATGGAGAATAGATCCAGAATGGTGAAAGAGCAACATCATACAATTAACTTTTCCAATATATGAGATGTAAAACATATACATGAAATTGTAATCTACATGTACTTTTGAGGGATCAGGTTTGCATTAGTTGCCAGATATTGTTTTCCCAATTTAGATAAGAGAGTGATTAATAATATGCTAGATCATAGAGAGAAAAAAAAATTCATTTTTTGAGAAAACTTAGAGTAGTCCTTTTAAAATTTACGCTCAAAGGACTACATTAATTTTCAAATACATTGTGTAGGCAAGTTTTTCCCTTTTTTTTTCCTTTTTGTTTCCTAGCCACTGCTTGTAATTCAGTCCAAAGTAGGTTCCATGCATCAAGCTTTTTGAGAGATTTACCTCTCTATGTCGTTCTCCGATTTTCTCATAATAATTGGAAACAAGAAAATGAATAACAGTAACCTTTCAAACCCAAATATGTACTGCAAAAATTCCAACAATCCACAAAAGAAACTGTATGGATATAGGGGTTAAGAAATTGTACCTTCCCATTATCATTTGCTGATAGCACAAAATAAATGTACTTGAAAAGAGGAATGAGTGTGAGAGTCCAAAAGATAAAGGAGAGCACTCCGAAGACCTCCTCGTCATCCTTGTGGATGCTCGATTTCCCGGAGAAGGTAGTCTTGTAGACATATAAAGGAGAGGTGCCAAGGTCTCCATAAACCACACCAAGACTCTGGTAAGCAAGTATAAGCACATCTTTGCAAGAAGACCTCTTCTTGTTCTGGTTCAAAGATACAAAACCGAGCGCACACAAAATTTGTTAGGAAGAATATATTAAACAGTTACAGATACAAAAACAAAGCAAGTAAGATACTAAATCCAAGGCAGAAACCATAATAGCTAATATCACAACTCAAAAAACAAATTATTCTGTCAAGATTTCTACTCCTAAACCATTCCGAGATACAAACTCTGCTACCATATTTTGAACAGCAAGTGCCTTCTTCCAATAATAGAAACTGAAGAACAAAAATGGCAATCCTATTCAGTGGGCAAGCACACGATATTTAAAATCAACTGATATAATAGAAGCTGCCAACATACAGCTTGACATTTGAACCAAAGTAATATGTTATCAATAGAAGTAATGCATGCTTACATATCTCATAAGGACCCAGAATTACCTACAAAAATGGATCTTTATCTTCAATGACCTAAATCAACCCACATGGAGGGATGACAAAATTATAGTACAAAATGGAAACTTATCAAGCCAGGAAAAGGACAACCTAAGAAAATAACAGTCTTCACCAACTGAAGAAAAAAGAGAAATAAAAACATTGTCTGGGCTAATCCTTAAAAAGAAAAGAAGAAAACTTAAAGAAAATGTTAATACAGTTAACCCACAAATCTACGCCAATTTTGTGGAGGAACTCATAAGGGGAGTTTCTAATAGTAATCCTATAAGCTAAACTCAACATTTGGGTTGCACATGGGAAAATGGTGAATAGATATAGTTGAAAATTGAGACGTATCGAAAGCCCATAAAAGTGTAACCCAAGATAATAGCATTCTTCACAAACTTACAAAGAAAAACTCTGCCTCGAAGCAAAATGCCAGAGCAATTTAACAAAAATCTATACAAAGCATCAAAATGGCATCAATAGAAGCAAAACTCATGTTTTTGATCTTTAACTTCTTGAAAACCACATTTTTCCTGTACAAGATGAAATCTTTCCCATGCCCCACATCACAGAATGGTAGATAATTGCACAAAAAATGCAACTTTCTCACAAGCCCGGAGAAGGGCAACCCTAGAAAACAGGCACTCCTCTTCTACTTACAGTCAAAAACAATGACCCCCAAGTAAAATTCAAACTTATACAACAAAGATTTGTAGAGAAGAACTCTAGAGAGACAGAGAGAGAAAAGGGGAGGAATGTACTTGGGTTCTCCAGCCTTCCTCTGCTGCAACGGTTGCTGGGTTTGAAGGGTTCATTGAAAAGCAGGAGAAAGAGTTGGGTTCAAGTGATTTTGTGTGTGCGCGCGCGTGTGTGTCTGTGTGAGAGAGAGAGGGAGAGAGAGGGAGAGGAAATTTGGGGGGGACACTGTTTTTATATGGAGAGGCGCGCGGCGGGTCCCACGCTCCTCATGGGAAGTTTAGATATGCACTTGATGGCAGACGCTTAGGGAGATGGATCCCATGTTCTTCATACTTTCACCTGACTTTTTCCATTGGCCCTCGGATGATGATGATGATGATGGTCATTGATTGTGATGTAGGCGGACAACAAAAAATAGTTTCAGTTATCGGCAGGCGACAATTCCTGTCGATAGCTTATACTTCAGGTGTCGATAGGTCCTTTTTATTGTCGACAGATTGACTTCATCAAGTTTTTTCGAGAGTTGAGCCACTACAATCTGTCGACATGCTATTTCAATTGTCGATAGTCCTGAGCGTATCAGCAGTATCCGACTTTGAACAGGATTTTATTTTGAGCCTGATTTGAATTCCAATTGGTTTTTTTATTTAATTAGGTTTTCTAGTTATAATAATATTTTTTTATTTTCCAATATAAGGCTATTGTATCTTTATTTTTAGTATTCTGATTATCAATTAAATTCAGTTTTTCCTCTTTTAATTGCTAGTGGATTTGAATTGTTTACCATTTACTTGTGGATTCGAGTGCTTTACTTGTGGAATCGAGTGATTTTCTTACCTGAAGGTATCTTTTAGGGTTCGTTGGCGTTAGAACGAGATATATCCGGCGTCATTCGCTTTCTTGTCTGCGTCAATTGGTATCAGAACCTCGGTTGCTTTTCGATGATGGCAGGAGACGACGATGAATTGCAAGGTCTTTCTACAAGGATGGGCACCGTTGAAGAAAAGATTGACGTTGTCAAATCAACCTTGGATAACGTGGTCCAAGAGCTCAAAAGATTGTCCCTCAAAATTGATGATAGAAGCTTAGCCAATGGTGCGTACCGAAACAGACGTGATCGTTCATCAACTAATCTTTCTCCTCCACCTCCATCTTCATATCCACCACATCAACCACCACCATATCACCCATCAATTAATCTTCCTTCACTACCTCCACCCTCGCATCTACCACAACAACCATCACCATTTCATCCATCCAACTAATTTTTATTAACCACCACTACTATACTCACTTACAACCATCAATGAGTTTGCAACTTGTGTTGTTTAGAAATTGCAGTGTAACTAAAAGACCCCCTATGCTACGCAGTGACATCAAATCTTTTAGTCAAGGTGTTCGATCAAGAGCAAGATATGCAACCTCATCATTGACAATGAAAGCTGCGAGAACATGGTGTCTAAAGTACTTATAGATCACTTAAAATTAGAGATAGAACCATACCATCATCCTTACATCATTAGTTGGATCATGAAAGACCCCTCTATTAAGGTAACAGGTTTATGTCATATTCCTATTTCAATTGGCAAATTCCTTTAAGGTACTGTTACTTGTGATGTGATTGACATGGACATATGTCATATTCTTTTGGGAAGACAATGGCATCATGATGTTAACGCTACCCACAGAAGTAAAGAGAACATCAATATGTTCAATTGGAAGGGCAGAAGAATTGCTATGAGATCAATTTCACCTATTCAAAAGAATCAAAAGAAACAAAATAGGGATCTACTTTATGGTCAAAGAAGAAGTTACTCTGTCTACTGAAGTTTTAGAAAAGGTGGAACCATTTTGGAAAAGTCCAAAAGAGTTGTTCACAATGAGCTACCAAAAAGATTACTGCCTATAAAGGTATACAACATCATATAGTTTGTATTCCTAGAGTCAATTTACCAAATCTTCACACTACTGGATGAAACCCAAGGAAAGTGAAGTTCTGAAGAAGAAGGTTGAAGAGTTAAATGCAAAGGGCATATTAGGGAAAGTATGGGTCCATGTATAATACCGACTCTTTTAACACCAAAAAGGATGAAAGTTGGCGCATGTGTAGGATAGCCCGGTAGTGACATGACACCATTCGCTTTCGATTTTCCATACTACGGCCTGATGATACGTTAGATAAATTGGGAGGATCCTGCATGTTTTGAAGATTGACCTTATGAGTGGATATTATCAAAACCGCATTAGGCCGAAAGATGAATGGAAGACAGCTTATACGACTCCAGAGGGATTATTCGAGTGGATGATCAAGTTATTCTTTCAAGAGATTGAGAGATTGGATGGTGTACCTAGTTCTATTATTTCAGATCGAAATAGCAAGTTCTTAGCTACTTTTTGGACTACCTCGTGGCAAAGATTTGATACATCATTGAAGTATAGTAACATGACACATCCCCAAATCGTTGGACAAATAAAGTTGTCAACTGCATCTTAGGGAAGCATCTGTGGAAACAAACCAAAAGCGTCAGATCAAGCTTTGCTCCAAGCTAAGTTTGCATATAATAGCACGGTTTACAGTTTAACATGAATTACGCATACGCAAAAGGAAGTAAATTTGTGAAGAACTCTAATAAGAAGTACAAGGCAGCAGCTGACAAGAAGAGACCAGAGAAACTCTTTGAAGAAGAAGATATGATGATGTTCTGTATTTGAAGAGAAAGAATCTCAGCTGAAAGAGTCTCTACCGAGAAACTATATCCAGATTGGAACTCGAGAACTAGTTCTTTTAAAGAGGGAGGACTGATGTAGGAAGACAAAACAGAAAACAATTTCAGTTGTCGACAAGCCGCAATCCCTGTCGACAGCCTACACTTCAGCTATCAACAGGCCCATTTTGCTATTGATAGATTAATTTTGACAGGATTTTTTCGAGAGTTAAGCCACTACAGTCTGTCGACAGGCCACTTCAGTTGTCGATAGTCCTGAGTGTATCAACAGTTGACTGCCAAAAAGAATACAGAGAATATGAAAAGTGTATGTGATTGATTTTAACTCTGAATCTTTGCAATTTAACCGAGTAGTGAGGGCTATACGGGTCGAACCTCAGGGAGAGATATGACGGAAGTGTTTCGGTATTGTTGTTTCCTTACACCTTCTTCTTTTGTTTGGAGAACTTAAAGAAAGAGATTGATTGAAAGAAATTTGGTTTTAATATCAATGTAAAGAAAACTACAACCTACTAATAATCTACCACCATAAATAAATAATACCACTAGAGATTACCTTCCCTGTTAAACCCTAAACATGATAGATTACCCTAGGATTCAAGTAAAACGCATAAGACAAATAACAATATTCTAATTGAAATAGCACTAGTTAAAATTTAATATTAAAATATCAAGACAATTGTCAAGCATAGATTGAGAAAAATAGTTAAAGAGTATTAGCAAGTAGTTGACCTAATTATCATCATCATGTGCCTTCAAGATAGACATAGGGTTTAAGCATGTATGAAATTTAATTAGATTCTCTATTCAATACTATAGGTTCATGGTGGTGATATTAGCAAGTCAGGAAAAGTGAATTTAGTTACTCATGGTGGAAAAGAAACGAAGCAAGATTTTTGAATAAGAAGGTTGCATGAAATAAAGAAGCAAAATAAAGAACAAAAAAACAAGTAAATAACAAAGGAGATATGAAAAGAAAAAAACACCTTGTATTGATTTGTCACCTCGAATTACAATGGCTTCTCCTTCTTACAAATCTTCAAAGTCTTTGAAAATTACAATGAAAATTTAGAAAGAAAATAGATCTAAAGAAAACCCTATGTTTGAGCTTTTAAGATGTCTCTGCCCTGTTGCTCTTCAGAGGTATTTATAGGAGATTTGAGAAGTAGAGTTGCACACGAACACCTCCACCCAACCGCCGCGCACTCGGCCTCCAGATAGCCACGTTTTCACGGCTTTTCCAAAAAAAAACGCGACTCTTCTGTGGATCTGGGTTCTGGATTTTGGCGTGTTGCTTCATCTGGTCCGTTCATCTGGTGATCTATCCTCATAATCTTCATTTAATCCCCGAATTTTTAAATATTTTGATCTCCTCGATAACTTGGAGATCAAGTTATCTCTAAATCCGGCTTAAACTTAAATTTTCTCCCCTCAAATTTTCTCCCCTTTATCTTTGACTTGCGGCGCAAGCAATCAGAATTTGAATAGGAGTCCACCTCTATTTTTAATTGGGATGAGGATCGATCTTGTTCTACCATTTTTCTCCTCTAGATTTTAAATTAAATTAATTTAAAACTCAAATTCAAATAGAATAGAATAGAAGCTTCCCTTATTTTTTGCAATTAACATTTATTTTCATCATAATTGTAGGCTTTTGGGTTTTCTCTTAGATAATGAAGGCCTGCACATACTAAATAATAAATGAATTAAATAGAAATATTTTATAATATGCATTATTGATGACCAATCACACCCCACACATATCTTTTTACTCGTCCTCGAGTAAAAATAAAAAAATAATCTCACTTTCATATGAATCATGATTTCACTTAGCACGTGCAACAAACCGTTAAACCTCTAGGTTACCCCTTGAGGTCGAGTGTTATCTCGTGAGAGTTTTCAGTGAATTACACCCACAAAATTCATAAAGAAAAAAACAAATGTTAGTATTTTCAAAATTCCATTTTGAAAGAGAAGAATATTTGAAATATTTTTGTAAAAATCAAGTAATTTATAAGTTTTAGGATCATCAAATTATTCATTCATATACTTAGTCTCGATGCAAATATTTATTATCAATTTAGGATAGGATTAAAACCAAATATCTCACTTAGTCTTTTATTTTACCCTAAGTCATATACACCTTTATGACCGTAAGTTTTTTACTCGGGGATTCTTCAACTTTAACTCTTATGCCTTATATATTAATATATATAACTCTCTTTTTTGAAAGAAGTTCAAAGTATTACCACTTCGTTACCCTTTAAGCACTTCTTTTTTAATATGTATAATTCATCTAATTCTCTTTCGTGTAAGTATCAAGGCTTCTTGAGGCCCTCATGCCTAACTAATTGATTATTAGATGTGTTAATACATATATTATATTCATATATATTTTTCAAACTTATCTAATTACCTTTCGCGTAAATACCAAGACTCCCTTAGGTCAAAGCACCTAGCTAATCAATAATTAGATTTGTTTTATTTTTTAATTTTTATTTTTTTTTCATATATATTTTTTTCTAAGACACAATAGTCTTTGTTTTGAATCCTAAGTGTGTAAGCGTATAAAATATGCATATTTTATCAAAATAAAAATTAGGACTAAATTACTTTTTTAATTTTTTCACCTAAACCTAAAAATCAAATAAATAATCTTATTTTGGCTGAGTATTAAGAAATCATAATTATGAGTTTCATATTCCTTAAAATCAACTTAATTATTTTCAAAAATAAATCAAAATATTGTTTTATTCAAAAAGTTTTTTTATTATTTTTTATTTTATTTTTTTTTAAAATTTTAGTAAACCTACCTATGTCTATGTTAGCATGTTACCTATGTTAACATGTTAGTAAACCCTCCCCAACACCAATCTCATGCATTGTCATCAATGTATATATACAAAGAATAAAGTGTAGAAAGAGGTGATGTTATGTTACCGATACATTGGGTCAAGTGGACCGATGGTTGTTTCTTCCTCCGGAGCTGATTTCAAAAACGGCTTTAAACATTGACTATTTACCTTGAATTCATTACCAGCTTTTGTATCACATATCTCTACTGCTCGATGTGGAAACACTATCCTAACAACAAATGGTCTTGTCCACCGTGAATTTAACTTTCCTAGAAAAAGATGAAGTCTAGAATCGTAGAGTAATACTTTTTGTCTGGGAACAAAAACTTTTCTCATGATATATTTGTCATAAAAAACCTTAACTCTAATTTTCGTAATCTTCGCATTTCTGGACGCCTCATTCCTCAACTCCTCAAGTTCAGAAATTTGCAATTTTCGAAGTGCACTAGCCTTATCTAAATCAAAATTTAGTTGCTTAATGGCCCATAAGACTCGGTGCTCTAACTCAACAGGAAGGTAACAAGCCTTTCTAAAAACTAACCTATATGGAGACATCCCTAAAATTATTTTGAAAGCGGTCCTATATGCCCATAAGGCATCTATCAATTGGTTGGACCAATCTTTCCGATTTTGACTCTCAGTGTTCTCCAAGATAAGTTTGATTTGTCTATTTTAGACTTTTACCTGCCTACTAGTTTGAGGATGGTGTGATGTTGATAACTTATGAGTTATGGTATATTTTCGCATGAGAACTTTAAAAGTTTTATTGCAAAAATGTGAGCCATTATCACTAATTATGGCACGTGGAGTTCTGAAGTGTGAGAAGATGTTTTCTTTCAAAAACTTGACAACAACTATGTTATCACTTGTTTTGCTAGGAATGGTTTCTACCCATTTAGATATATAATCCACAGCCACCAAAATATATTGATGCCTAAATGAACTAGGAAAGGGACCCATAAAATCAATACCCCATACATCAAAAGTTCTATTTTTAAAATTGGGTTTAGGGGCATCATACTATGTCTCAAAATCCTACCCACCATTTGGCATCTAGAGAACGTCTTGCAAAAATCAAAGGCATCTTTAAACAATGTGGGCCAGTAAAACCCACTTTGTAGCACTTTTTTTACAGTCTTGAGGGGGACCAAAGTGTCCACCGCATGCGAGCTCATAACAAAATGCAAGTACACTCCTAACTTTCTCATCAGGGATACATCTTCTAATGATTTGGTCAGAACAGTATTTGAAGAAATACAGTTCCTCCCAAAAGAAATACTGGGCTTAAGATAAGTATCAGTATACTTATTATTTTGACCAATGAGATGGGGTTTGATTTGTGACTAAGTAATTTACTATGTCGGCTAACCATGGTTCCCTAAAGGTAGCTAAGAGTTACTCATCGGGAAAGTCATCATTAATTAGCAATTCGTTGGACAGAGCTTTTGGAATATGTGAGAGGTGATCGGTAATGACATTTTCTACACCCTTCTTATCTCAAATTTTAAGATCAAATTCTTTAAGGAGGAGGATCTAACGAATGAGTCAGGCCTTGGCATCCTTCTTATGCATGAGATATCGGAGTACAGAATGGTCGGTGAATATGGTGGTCTAGTCCCAAGTAGGTATGGGGGAAATTTTTTCAATGTGAACACTACTATCAAGAATTCCTTCTCGGTTGTAGTATAGTTCAATTGGGCATCATTATGAGTCTTACTTAAATAGTAAATCACATGTTGCTTGTTGTCAACTCGTTGTCCTAAGACAGCGCTTATGACAAAATCAGAAGCGTCGCACATGATCTCGAATGGTTCGGACCAATCCGGGTAGAAATTATGGGTGCAAAGATAAGTTCCATTTTAAGATTCTCCTAAGCGATAAGATATCCATTATTTAAGATGAAGAACACATTCTTAACTAAAAAGTTAGTTAAGGGTCTAGCAATCTTATTAAAGTCCTTAATGAACCACGATAGAACCCGGCGTGTCCTAAAAAAGATCGGATATCTTTCACACATTTAGGACATACCCTTCATCTTAAATGTGTGAAAGATATCCGATCTTTTTTAGGATACTCAAATGAACTACACTAAAACCGAAAAGGAATTCTTGGCAGTAGTGTTTGCTTTAGAGAAATTTCGTCCCTACCTACTAGGGTCCAAAACCATAATTTTCACCGATCATTCTGCGCTAAGATACCTCATGATAAAGAAGGGTGCCAAGGCCTGACTCATTCGTTAGATCCTCCTCCTTCAAAAACTTGATCTCGAGATTCAAAATAAGAAAGGTGTAGAAAATGTTGTTACTGACCATCTCTCGCGTATTCCAAACTCTTCATGCAACGAATTGCCCATCAATGATGATATCCCAATGAAAAACTCTTAGCTATTTTTAGGAACCTTGGTTTGCTGATATAATGAACTACTTAGTCACAAACAAACCATTGGTCTAAAAATGATGTATACCGGTTCTTATCTCAAGTTCGGTATTTCTTTTGGGAGGAACCGTATCTTTTTAAGTACCTTTCTAACCAAATCATTAGGAGATGCATTCTCGATAAAAAAATCAAGAGTGTTTTCTTCTTTGTCACGAGCTTGCATTGGGTGGACACTTTGGTCCCCGCAAGACTGCTGAAAAAGTACTACAAATTGGGTTTTATTGACCCACTTTATTCAAGAATGCCTATGAATTTTGCAAGACGGGACCTAAATGCCAAATGGTAGGAAGAATCTCGAAACGAGATATAATCCCCCTTAACCCAATTCTAGAAATAGAACTCTTTGATGTTTGGGGTATCGACTTTATGGGTCTATTTCCTAATTTATTTGGAAACCAATACATATTGGTTGTTGTGGAGTATGTGTCCAAGTGGGTAGAAGCCATTTCAAGCAAAACTAATGATAACAAAGTTGTCATCAAATTTTTGAAAGAGAACATTTTCTCGCGCTTCGGAACTGCTCGTACTATCATCAGTAATAATGGTACTCACTTTTACAATAGATCCTTTGAAGCTCTTATGCGAAAGTACACCATAACTCACAAGTTGTCCACACCATATCATCCTCAAACTAGTAGGCAGGTTGAGATCTCCAATAGAAAAATCAAACTTATTTTGGAGAGACTGTGAACCAAAATCGGAAAGATTTGTCCACCAAACTTGTAGATGCCCTATGGGCCTACAAGACCGTTTTTAAGACGATTTTAGGAATGTCTCCTTATAGATTAATCTTTGGGAGGCTTACCACCTACCCGTTGAGTTAGAGCACTAGGCCATATGGGCAATCAAGAAGCTAAATTTTGATTTAATCAAGGCCGGTGAACTTCAAAAATTACAAATTTTCGAATTAGAGGAGTTGAGAAATGAGGCCTATGAAAATGCAATGATCACAAAAGATAGAGTTAATATTTTTCATGATAAACATATCATAAGGAAAATATTTGTCCATGGACAAAAAGTCTTACTCTATAATTTTAGACTTCAAATTTTTTCAGGAAAGCTAAAATCAAGATGGACTGGATCATTCGTTGTTAAATCTGTGTTTCCACATGGTACTGTAGAGATCAGTGACACCATGAATGGGAATGACTTTAAGGTAAATGATCAACGCCTTAAATCTTTCTTGAAATCGGTGCAAGTAAATGAAATGATTATGGGTCTTTTGACCCAGTGTATCGGTAACTTCACCTCTTTTATATTTCATTTTATGTATCTATTCATTTATTTAATACATTGGGGACAATGCATAAGATAGGTGTGGGAGAGGGTTCTAACATGATTAACATAATTTTAAAAAAATAGAAGAAAAGAAAAAACTTTTTGGATAAAGAACAATATTTTGACATACTTTTTGTAGGAAATTAAGTCAATTTTAAGAATAGGAGAATCATAATTAGAATTTCTTTTACTTGGTCAAAATAAGATCATTTATTTGATTTCTAGGGTTGGAAGAAAATTTGAAAAAATAAGTTTGTCTTAATCTTTACCTTGATGAAATATTCATACTTTGTACAGTTACACACTTAGGGTTCAAAAATAAAGATTCTTATGCCTTATTAAAAAAAATTTATATATATCAAAAATCTTCTGATTAAGCTAGGTATTTGTGCCTCATAAAGTATAAGTATTCACGCCTAAAAGGAGTACATCTTATAAACAAAAATTCTTAGTTTTGTGGCCTTATTTGCTCGAGTCCTTAAGCCTTTGGGGTGTTTTTCTCATCCGGTGCCCGAAGACCTTCCTGTTTAGGTGTTACAGAATAAAGGCTCGCTACATGGGCAGATTAGAAAGTCTAATAGAACTAAGGAATAATACCATCAAAAAGATATAAAAAAATATAAATAAATAAATAAGATATGAGAGTTAGAGTTAAAGAACCCTTAGTCAAGATTTCACAGTCACAAAGGTGATATGATTTAGGGTAAAGTAATAGACTAGATGAGAAATACAATTTTACTCTTTACTTTGATTGATAACAAGTTATTGAATAGAGACTAAGTTTAGGAATGAAAAATTCAATTTTTCTATAACTTATAGATTACTTGAACTCTTACAATAATACTTCAAATATTTTCTCTCTTTTTAAAATACTTTTTAAAAATACTAACACTTTATCTATCTTTCTTTATGGATTTTGTGGGTGTAATCCACTGAAAACCCTCACAAGACAAAACTCGTCCTCTAGGGGTAACCTAGGGGTTTAACGGCTTGTTGCACATACTCAATGTAATCGAGTAACCTACAAAGTAGTCTAATAATTTTCTAGGGTTTGTTTTGATGTTTTGCTCGAGGGCGAGCAAAAGATAAGTATGGGAGTGTGATTGGTCACCTATATTGCATATCTAATATCACATTCCCATAATTATTATCTAATAAATCATGTATTTATTCTTATTTTTATTTAATAAAATGCAGGATCATTACTAATGGAGGTGGAAGAAAATTGAGCCCAAAAGCCCGCTTTAAATTCTGATTTAAATCTAAATTAAAGAAGGAATAAATATTCAGGAGGATAGCCATGATTCCAGCTGAAGATCAATGCATATCAGAAAGGATCACATCAAATAAAATCAGTTAATTCAGTTTTGTATGAATCCAAATCTGTTAGCTTGAGGATCACCGAATCAATACCAGATATTTAACAGAAAATCCGTCAAATAAAAAGGGATAAAACCAAACGCTAGCAATATCTCCCCCTCGATGTGGCCATTTTGGCCACATCCAAGCTGCGAAAACGCGGCTTCTATTGGAGATAAGGGGAGTCCTCACTCCTCTTCCCTCTGGGTTTCTGTCTATAAAAGGTAAGAAGTTTACTAAAGAAGGGACCGAAGACTAGTTTAATTTTTTCTCTTTATTTTTAAGGTTTAGGATCATTGTTTGATATTTAATGAAAAGTTGTATCTTAGTATTTAATTTATAGTTCAGTCCAGAAACAAGTGAGAGAGAAGAAAAGAGTAATCATTATCTGAAGTTGAAGTGATATCAATAAAGAATCAAGACTTCTCTTCTTCTCCAATTCACGGGTATGTTTCATTTCATTTACATGTCTTATTTTACATCAATTATGAGTAGCTAAATTTTTTTTATGGAATCACTATCATCTCTCTTCGATCCCTCTTGGTTTGAATGATTTTTGTGTAAAGAACCCAACGGAATCATATGAATACCTTAAACTAAGCCACGCTTCTTTGAAAATGTTCTTGAAGGCACATGAGGATGTGTTTGAATTTCTAAAACTTTCATTTTTAAAACATCGCTTGAACTTATTTTTATTTTATACTTGAAAGACAACTTGATGATTTAATATTCAGTTCAAGATGAATTTTTTAAAAAAAAGAGTTTAACTTTTTCAAACAATCTTATTTGCTTTACTTAAAAATTTTGAAATTCAAGTTTAAGCTTTTGCCTATGATCAAGTTGAGGCACTGAAATTTTCAAGAGAAGAATATATCGTTGAGTAGTAAGATAGTGAGCCCGAATTTTTTTTCATATATTAAAACAAACAATCAATCACTCTTCAAGCCTTTTAAAGATCATTTTTTCCAAAACCTTTTTCAAGTTTTAAGTTTTCTTTTAATCATCTCTTTACTCTCCATTCTCTTTTCAACTAAAAAAACACCAACACCAACCTTTATTTTTGAAACAATACATCGAAACGTTTTCATCGCATTCTTTCTCGTGGACACGACCCGTTAGCCCTAAGCTACACGATAATTCTCTTACATTTTTATAATCATTATACAAATACAAAAATAAGATATTGAAATACATTTGAAGCATAGTGTGTATGAAAATGATCTAATACACTTGGAGAATAAAATATACTTGTTTTTGATAATAAGCTCAAAATAAATTTTGATAAATATAAAACTTTAAACACAAGAATTAAACTCATCAAAATAAGTTTTTAGGTAATATGAAGCAATAATGTATATGGATGAAATGTAATACATATATAAACCATGTAAACTTATTTTGATGAAATCTATTCATGAAATCGAAAGATGTATTTTTTGAAAATCCAAAAACACAAAGACATATTCTTGAAACTCAAAACCAAAACAGTTAAACTATAAACTAAAACTGTTTAACATGAAGGTTATGAAATATTTTATGTGTGTATGTAAATGAGCTTGAGCAATTCACAACTAATCTATTCTTTACATTTTATCTAAAATAAAAATCTTAAACTTACAAACTAGGACTCAAGTCTTATAGAGAATCTTCTCTTGAAAATCTTCTTCTCCATCTCGACTTGATCCAAACTTGATCCAAATGATCTATACTCCTCTTTGAGTACTTGATGTGATCTTGAAGCGCGAGCTCTTTGAATCAACACGTGCTAGTTTCAAAACTTGACTTCGAACCTTTTGTTGAAGCTAAACCCGACTAAGATCATGATAAATATCTGAAACTTAATAAACACAAGATCATTAGTGCTATAACTATATAAGTTAATCATCAACAAAACTAGAGTGATGGGCCTTTGGGCCAACAGTATAAACTCAGATTACAGTGAAGTGGGGCATAACGTATATAGATGAGGGTTTTCTTATTTGGATTATTCTTTCGACGTACTTGTCTCATGAAGTCATAAACTAAGTTTGTACAACTGGTTTTGCTTATATTCGATTTCATTTGATTTTATCTATTTTATCAGTTTTATAATATTTTCTTAATTTGGGAGACAACTTAGGTTATATGAACTCAGGATACAGTGAATATATGAGGGTTTTCTTATTTGAATTATTCTTTCGATGTACTAATCTCACTGATCGATAATTTGAGCTTATATAACTGATTTTGCCACATTTACTTTACTTGATGCCTCATTGCCTGCTCTTGTATGCCTGTGCTCATGACACGATTTTCAATACATGCTTCTCAATTCGAATTAATCGATACATGTGTGCTTATCTATGAACGCCAGTTGACACTCATCTTACCACTCGGGAAGTTCTGACTCCCCTGGATCTGCATGTTCAAATCTCAGAGCTTAGACCGTGATGGACTTCCTGGTGATCAGAGTTGCACAGCGGTAGCGTCATGAATCAGTAGTTGACCAGTCCGGGGCCCTATCCTTCCAGCACCCCTGTTCGTCTGTCGAGTTTTATTTTTGTAGCTCATCAGCGCCTTTTGTACTATTCATAATTGTTTATCTTTTTGTATTCTTACATTTGCGCCTATCAGTGATGTAATATTCTTATAATTTTGTGTCACATTTTGTGATAATTTTATAATTGTACTCATATATTGAATGTATAATGCACCACGTACTTTCGTACTCTGATTCTTACTTATACTGATGTTTAGTGTATATATGTGATGGTATTTTTGACCTATGTATATATGTCATAGTAACGTCTCCATAACCGTGAGATTGGGACGTTACAGGATGGCATCAGAGCTTAGGCTCTCACATCCACAGTACAACCAGTAAGCAAATTAGTGGTAAAGAAATTTGCAACTGGAATGTATGAGTCCTGATTATAAAATCTAATTACTTGTGCAGAGATATCTATTTCTTCTTGATCATCCTTCCTTTGATTCCTGAATCCCTTTCATTTTTTAGTATTCTGATTTTCATAATCTTTATACCAATTTAAGATATGAGTGGACAAGTGAGGTAGCGACATAACAGATGTGGTTCATTTTCACTCTATTTTGGCATTCTTTGATTCAGTACACTGGATTGTCTTATTTCAGGTAGTTCTTTGACTCCGCACTCTATTCATATGTGTGTGAACACACATATATATATATATGTGTATATATATACACACACACACACATATGTGTGTGTGTATATATACATACATATATGTATATATATATGTGTGTGTGTATACACACACACACACACACACACACACATATATATATATGTGTGTGTGTGTGTGTATATACACACACACATATATATACATATATGTATGTATATATACACACACATGTGTGTGTGTGTACACACACACACATATATGTATGTATGTATGTATGTATGTATGTTTGTGTATATATATGTATGTATGTATGTATGTGTGTGTGTATATGTATATATACACACACACACACACATATATATATATATGGGCATTCTATGTGGATTAGCACAGAAAGTGAGCATAAGTACAGAAAGTGGGGTAGTTATAACTTATGTAATTAGACAGACTGTCTACATCAGGAGCGTCAGTATGAAACAAATTTCTAGAATCATGATTTCTGTCAGATGGAACTATGGTATCTTATTTTCATATTATTTCTGGAATGACCATGATCTCTTCTATCAACTTCACGGAGCTCAGAGCCACAACACTTAGCAGTCTTTATGGATTTGATGAACCACGGACCCCGCTAGCCTCGCCAAGTGAGAGTCGTATTCTAGCCACGTAAACTCAACCAGGCGTGGACTTCGCTGCACCCTAACGCTTATCATTTAGCACTGTGTTACGCGCTGACTTCGCCGCATGAGCTCCACCTAGTGCGAGCCTTACAGAGCGTTAGCTCCGCCGCACCCTAGTGCTTAGCGCCTGACATTGTATTGCGCAATGGCCCTACCTGGTTCTAACTTCGCTCGTGGCTAGTTCCGTCAGAGTTTATTATCCTAGCCTCATTTCCCAGATTTCTCCCACCTAGCGTGTTACATGGACTTAGTGAACTGGGTCGCTGCGTCTGAACCAACTGGTCATAATCTTTATTGACGATCTATTTGGCCAACCTTGTAGGGCTTGGGTATTCTCTAAATTTTAATTTACAGTCGGGTTATCATTCAAAGGACAATTATTATAAATTCTTTGTTATGCTTTTCAGAATAATTGACGCCCAACATCTAAAACTCGTTATTATCAGTTTGTTCTTCATTCATATATCTACGATCGATTTATCTAGTTTTCTTTATCTACGATATTATGGTCTACTTTTAGAGTAACAGAGAATAGGCAGAATATCTATAATCTTATTGCAGACTCTTCATCAGAACAGCTTCACGCCTAGCAGTGTAAGTATGTGTTCTTAACAGCTAAATACCGTATTCTTGGGCCAACACATTTTGAAAGAATTAATTACCATCAATTCTAGAAGAGTTTGAGCAGAGAAAGTTTGGCCAATTCTGAAGTCAGCTTATTTCATTTATTCAAAGTAGGTCAGTCAACAGAAGTTCTGGCAATATTTTTCTTAACAGATATCAGGTCAGTAATAATATCGCACCGTCTGAAGTTTTATACGGCAGAAAGTGCAGAAGATGTCTAGGCCCGAGGTTATTATCAGTCGATTAAGAGCGTAACCATTAGTTGTTCATATCTTAATTGGTATAATTTTCATTTCTATCTTCTCTGTGTTCATTTTTCCCTTATCAAAATTTTGAGAACGAAATTTTGTAAGGTGGATGGAACGTAACACCCCGTTCCTGAGATACGTACTTAGATACATATTCAAATTTTTCGATCATATTTTTTGATTTACTTACTTATTTGTTTTTATTTTATGATTATTTATGTAATTATTTTGCATTGGATTTGGATTCGTGGACTCAGAGTCAGCTCTAGTCTGAACCGAGAACTCGACCCTAGTGTATTGCTAGATTTGGTCTTTCTGATAGTCAGATATGATCAGATTTAGTTTCAAATATCGTTCTCTAATATTTTAGATTTTTTATAATTTTTTAGAGTTTTTCTGAATTAAATTGCAAAATCTTCAAAACCAGTATTAACTGGTGCCGCTGATCGATTCTCGAATTTTTAATTTACAAATAAAGTTTAAATTCTAAAAATTGCTTTTACATTATTTCTTAGAATCATATTTTCTATCTAAACACATTTTTAAAGATTTTTCTGAATTTATCAAAATTTGGCCGGATTTGGTGTCGGCCGGTGTCACTGGTAGATTCCAGAATTTTTAGTTTAAAAATGGATTGAATTTCTTGAATCCGACATCACCATTATTTTAATATAATATTTTCTATTTCTAAGAATTTTTGAAGACCTTTATGAGTTACTCCATATTTCCGGTATTTCTGATGTTTTTGGTATTTTCTTGCACCCGGAGTTTTATCTGAATATTTTATTTTCTTTCTTTCCCTCTTTTTTCTCCTCCACTCCTGTAACGCCCCGATTCCACAGATACGGGGACGTCACTGCGACGTATATACGTAGGTCAGAAAATGCCCCACACGTATATACGCTAAGCAAAAAGTACAACAAGGATCAGAGTACACGACAAAGCGTGATTTCCATACATATGCCAACATAAAAGTACAAGTACAAGTCATCGCAAGATATGATAAAATATTACACATTCCATGTATCTTTATCACCACCAAGTCCAAAAGCAAAAGATACAATATAAACACAAAAAGGCTCACGAGTAGGATGAAGATCCCGTGAGTCAAAAGGAGAGATCCGGCACAGGGACTGGAGCTAATCTGCCTGCTCACTAAAGAAAGCTCGATCGTCCGTGGATGGCTCCACTTCGATCCAAGCCTCGGAACCTGAACATACAAATCCAAGGGAGTCAGGACCTCCCGAAAATGAACAGGTTATAGCCAAGTGGCTAAGAGATATGAATAATAAGGACGGAACAGCATAACGAATATAAACCAACAAGTAATGAAAGCATAAAGAACTATAATCAGGAGGAAATGGGTACGTAGTTAAAGTCTATTATTATTATTACTTGTCTTACTGTGATATCTAGCTATGTGACCCAGCGTCCCAGCGCACATAGATCCATATCCTAGTAACACAAGGTTGTTATTGGAAACAGCGGGGGTATCAACGAACTATGTTTACAGTGGACCCCGTACATGCCCGGGATAACGGTCCAGGATTGTTCCGTTGCTTGGTGACGGAAGCCAGCCGCTAGGCTATTCAGGAGGGACTTATGTATGCCCTTATCATGATAGTACTCAGGAAGAGGGAGCAAGCACTCCCCTCGGTCTCCTGGAGGCCCTCAGGTTAGACCGGAACATAATTGTACAATATACCTAATGCCACTGTAAACACGAACCCATATCGATATCCGCATGTTTCCCCCTGACCCAATGTAAGTTGGTCCATTTTATACAAAAGTTGAATGCATCATGCTTGGTTCAAGAGATGGCATGATAAGTGGTGATATTCACTATTTAACATGTCATGAAGCGAGAATATGTAATAACAAGTCATGAAGTAACAAGAGATACATCCATCAAGAAATAAGTCATGTAGTACCAGTTATGGGGCATGAACAAGCATAATATAATACACATGTAACAAGGGAAATATCCAAATTCAGAAAAGAAATCAACTAAGACAAACAGTCAGAATTAGTCGACTAGGTGGAAATATTAGTCGACTAACAGTGGTCTCTAGTCGACTAACAGTCTGGATTAGTCGACTAAAACTGGGTTACAGAGAGTTGGAATTCTGTTTCAGGGAAAGTTAGTCGACTAGGGTAGAAGGGTTAGTCGACTAACAGTGAACTCAAGTCGACTAACGGATACTTAAGTCGACTAAGTCTGTGATGCAGAGAGTTGGGTTTCTGATTCAAGAAGGGTTAGTCGACTAGGGTAGAAACAGGAGTCGACTAACAGTGATTTCCCGAGAGTTGAGATTTATTTCCAGAAAAGGTTAGTCGACTAATAATCTGGGCAAGTCGACTAAAACTGTGTTTCAGAAACAGGTTAAGGTTCAACTAGAAGGGTTAGTCGACTAATGCCTAGGTCAAGTCGACTAATCTGGGTCTGTAAGTAGCGTACAGAACAGAATTTGCAGGTCGAATTTGAAGGTCAAATGTGTGATTTTGAAGGCACAAGTGAACTACAAGTATACTAGGGAATTCACATGTCTTGGTGAGTAAGAATACTCACTAGGATTGGTTATTTTGGAGCTTTACGAGTTCGGTAGGATCGTTGTCGACGAAAATCACCCAAGTGGTCTCCGACGGCGAAGGAAGCTACGATCCAAGCTCCAAGGTGGTTGCTTGAGGTGGAGATGAAGTCCTTGAGGTGGTTCTTGGAGCTAGGGTTGAGGTTGAGAAGGAGGAGAGATCTCTTGGTGAGGGCTAACACTTAGGTGAAATGAAGAAAAAGGAAAAGAAATGTAAAGAGATTGTTTATATAGGTGTTAGATTTTGTAAAGGAGTTGCAAATAGTGTAATTGAGAGGGGGTTTTGTGCAAATATGGGGAGGGTGAGGTGTCCCTCACTTGGCCACTTGGCCGGCCATGGGGAGAGAGAGAATGAGTGGGATTTAAAAAAGGATTAGGTGAAAGTGAGTGGGATTATGTGAAAAATTGGAATATTGGAAAATTGGAAAATGGAATTTTGGAAAATACCAGAATCGTCCGAAATTCAAGTATCTCGGAACGACCCGAAAATTTTACCCAAAATCAAGAATAATATTTTAAGACTCATGGTGAAATTCGTTTTTAGAAATAACTTATAGTTTTAAAACTAAAAATCCCGGAATCAGTTATCTACCGACTCCGTTGGAACTTTCATAAATTCATAAAATTCTCAGAAAAAGTATTCAGATAGAAAATATGATTCTAAGAAATAAAGTCTAAAGGACCTTCTAGAAATTCCTAGCAGTTTGTGAATTAAAAATCCGAGAATCGATCCGCGGCACTGGTCGACACCGGTTTTGAAAGTATTTAATTAAATTTAGGAAAATTCCAGAAAATCGTAGAAAATATATAATATTGGAAAATGACTTTTAAAACTGAAATCGGTCAAATACAGGAAGTAAATCGAAAAATACGATCGAAAATTGAACACGCAACTAAGTACGTATTCCGGGAACGGGGTATTACAACTCCTTTTCCCCTCTTTTTCTTTTTCTTTTCTTTTTTCCTTTCCCTTTTTTCTCCTCCACACAAAACCCCCTCCAAAATATCTTCTCCCTTCTTATATTTTTTTTCTTCTTTCTTTTCCTTTTTTCTTTCTTCTCCCCAACCCAGCCGACGCAGCTCCTCTTCCTCCCTCTTCCTCTCAAAATTCTCCCTCTCTCTCCCTAATCTCTCTATTCTTACTCTCCCTCTCATTCTCACTCTCTCCCACTCCACAATTAACCTCTTTCTCTCTCTTTAATCACTCATTCCCCCTCTCTCATTTTGGCCAGTGACTGCCACCTCCGCCAGTCCATCATCCTCTTCGGAGACCCCATGCCGACGGCGAGTCACCAGTGGGCCCCACTTTAACCACCCTCGTCCCCAATTCTCCCAAGCTCTATCTCTTCTCCACCTTCTTCTTCAATTTCACCACCATTACCTTCTTCTCAACTCATCCCCCACCATCATCATCTTCGGCCAACTCCCTCACCGACGATGTCCCCTTGGCTGCCAAGCTCCTACTTGGCGCCACCCATCTCCCCACTTTCCCATTTCCTTCTTTATCTTCATTAAAACCCACTGCCATCTCTATTTCCTTCTTCCTCACCTCCATAACCACTATCCTCCTCTCCTTCACCCAATCCACCACCTCAATCACCCTCTCCACTCACCATCACCAAGCCATCACCCTCTCTATCTCCATCTCTTCTCTCCTTCACCTTCAACAAATCACCACAACCCAATACCACCCAACCTCACCTCCTCTCCCTCTCCTTGGGGTGGCCGGCGGTCACCACCGGCCTGCAGCGGCCACGACAGTCGGCGACGCCTCCCTGGCGCCACCTGGCCCCATGTCAGTCGTGGGGTCCTCTGCGTGAGTAGGGGACAGCAACTTCCCTTCTCTCTCACTGTTCACCTTCTCTCTCTGTTGCCCCCTTTCTCTCTCTCCCTGTTCACCCTCTCGCTCTTTGATTCTCTCTCTACTTTCTCTTTCCTCTATCTATTCTCTCTCTCTCCCCCCCCTCTCTCATTCTCTCCCTCTTATATATATATATATTAATATATTTATGGTGGCGTGCGCACATGTTTTAGATTTCAAATTTCGCAGGATTTTTCGAAGGTTTCTAGGTGAGTGTTCTCACTTCTGGGTTTCCCTGCTTTGGCGGGTGATTTGTATTATATGTAATGTATATATGTATTGGTGGATTTGTAACTATATCGTGAACATGTGTATTTGTATCAATGTGTGGGTGTGTACATGCATACTGTGGACACGTGTATTGTATCGGTGTGACGAATACCTATAGTAGTGTAGTTAATACATGTACATATTTACTGTTTGTGACATTATTCTGTCATTGCTTTATATCATGCATGGCCGACCCTTCGTGGTCATTTAGCCTCCGGGCTCTCTACTCGGCCTCCAGGTTCTATCAGCCTCCGGGCTCTACACTCAGTCTCCAGGCTTCACTACTCCACTGATAGTGTAACGCTCCAATCTCACGGATACGGAAACGCTATGGTGAGGTACATACGCAGGGCGAAAATACCCTCATGTACGTATGCTAAGCCTCATTACAGAGAATAAATACAATATACACAATAATTCTAGCATTAAATAAGTACAAGAATACCTGTAAAAGGGATCAGTGACCATGATAGATATGAAAACAGAGGGAAAAATGGCAGTACTGACAAAATAATAAAAATACCTATGAATAATAAAAGTGACGGGTCTCCTAATAGTATCCCGAGAAATACCAAGAACTACGATAACTCGGGTCTCCAACCTGAGCACACAAACCCAGGGTCGTCAGAAAGCGACCTAGTGAGTGGTAAAATAAAGGAACCAGTAATATATATATTATAGTAATACAATCATAAAAATAATAGATAACACATCTTTAAATACCGTTTACAATATAATAATAGTAACAATCGGGATAAATATACAAGTGTCATATTTTAACATCATCAATACCTAAAATGTTATAACAGTATCATTACCACAATAGTATCCAATTTTATATCATTACTATCAATTTATATGTCTGGATTGTGCTAACAAAAATAATAAGTAAGTCACTTTGGGGAAATATGTTACTATAGTCAATAGAGTTAAACCATCTATATATTATTCTCAATATGTATAATATGATATAGTATTAAGTGTTCCTAATTAAATCAGTGTGTATAAGTAACATATAGCAGTTTTAATTACTTTATATTTCTTATTTAATCTAATAATCATGATGAATATGAACATGTAGATATAAAGTATGCAGAATAATCATATTACGGTGTTGTGATGATATAGTAACAATGTCTACAGGGTATACATGAAGCAGAATACATGGAATGCAGAGTATACATGTACATGAATAGTGAGTCACCACATGAAATGTAACAAGTATCAAAAAGTATAATAAGATATACAGATGGCAAGATAATGGATAAAATATCAGGAATAGTAACAAGTACAACTGAACAGTAATATACATGTATCAAGCAAGTCATGTTATTTATACAATAATAATAATCAGTACCGCCTGATATTTTAATCAATCTCTTTCAGTGTCTCATACCACAGAGTTCTCACTCCAGCCAAACCCATCCGAACATGGCATACGGGTATGATCTAAATGAGAGAGTGACCAAATAATAAGTGTTCCCGTCGTCATCATTATTGATACTATTTTATTATGTTAATTGAAAATCTAATGGTCAAGAAGTTCTAATCGAGTGGGTGTACCCCGTGCATACCCGGGATCAGGCCCTAAACAGACCCCCTGGCATGCTGAGGCCAGGTACCTCAATGAGTTATAACGGACGGTAGCCAGAACTACCACGTCCCCTGCATTGGGACTAACAATGGATCCAGACATCCACCCAACAAGATCCACTCAACCATCAAGTCTCCGCTAACCATGTTGCATTTATTATATTTAATTTACACAGTATATCAGGAACAAAACAATGCATGGTACATGTAACACGATAACAGGACATGAGCTTTGTTGATAGTATGAAATAAAATAACAAAAAATGGAAAACAAGGAATGTGGGATTCTAGAGGTGACCTCCATGGCTTAGATCCATGTGGCACTTAGTTTCACACATCACATATCAACAACACTCATGTCCAGTAAAAAAATATCAACATCAGTAATGGGAAACAATCATGTAACAGGAATACATGAATATCCATGTAGAAATAATTCATGTAATATAAATAGTGATCCATGCAATAGGAATACATAAACAATCAATGCATGTATATAGGTAAATCAATGCGATAAGTACATGTAATAACAGTGTAGAGTACCCGTGTATGGTGACACAAGTACCAGATGTACAAGTATAGCGTATCAATGTAATCAGTGATACAAATATATGAAATAATAGTGTTCAGTGTCACTAGTGTCTATATGAAATAGCAGTGTCTAGAGTACTAAAGTGTTCGTGTAACGATGATATTAGCATATGAAATAATAGTATTCTGTAACAATGATTCTAGTACATGAAATAACAGTATCGATTATCCATGTAACAATAATAGTGTATAATATGATAGAGTATTCGTGTATCAGTGTACATGTAACAGTATCTGTGTAACTGTGATAGATGTACATGAAATGACAGTGTCATGTGTGATAGATGTAACAAAAACATGTGAAATAAATGTATTTATATATACAAGTATCAGTATTTATTATTATTATGATTATGATCGATATCACAAGTGAATTATTTATGAGTTCATATTTTCAAACTCTTCACAACCTTTTAAATAATTATTGCAGTATTTATTAATCTGAATTTTTTTTAATTGACCGTCTAATATAATCACCTATATTTTATATTAAATCATGAAATAAATTATATTTTATCGAAACATCATGCATATTCTTATTACAACGATTTTTCAATAATTACAAGTTATTAAATAATATTTACAGTGACATACTCATAATCACGACTTATTAACCAAAGCAATCAATCAATTATTAATCATGATAAAATATAATTTATAAAGAAAAAACACTCACATAGGTATTACAAGGACGTACCTTGTTTTCTTACAATCGCGACGGCTCTAGAAACATTCAATTCGGAGTCTAGATGCTCAAGATATCGCCCAATCACTAATATCATACAAATGGGTTAGATACGTAAATAATAAAATTTATATAACAGGGGGTTTTATGCAAAGTTTACCTTTATTAATTTAGAAGCGGGTTTGGGTTGCTTATTGGCTCAGGTTAAGATCAAATACTCAGACCCAATAACATAAGTGAATATGGGTTATTGGGCTTCGAGTTAACATGTTTGGGTTTTAATGGGTAACAGGTTGGATCCAATAGAGGGGGGAGAGAGAACGAGAGAGAAAATTGGGGGAGAAGCGGCCGCCACTGGCGCCCAGAGGTTGGTTCGCGCCAGCGGCGGCGGCCTACCAGCGACACCGGTCTGGCTGGCGCTGGCCTGGTCGGCGCTGGCTTGGCTTATATCCCTGTAAAGAGAGAAAATGATAGAGATAGGGAAAGAAAGAGGGAGAATTAGAGAGAAGGAAGGGGAAGTGAGGGGTGGCGTGAGTGGCACGTGTTGGCCGCACGGCGGCCGACAGAGCAAGACGGTGCGCAGATCAGGAAGGAGTAAAGGGGAAATGATAAAGAGAGATTGTAACACCCCGCTCCCAGAATACGTACTTAGTTGCGTATTTAGATTTTTCGATCGTATTTTTTCGATTTACTTCCTATATTTGTTTTGTATTGTGAATTCTTTATATGAACGTTTTGTCTTGGATTTGGATTCGTGGACTCGGAGTCAGCCCTAATCTGAACCGAGGGCCCGATCCTAGAGTATTGCTCGATTTGGACATTCTGGTATTCCGATTTGACCGATTTCAGTTTTAAACATCATTTCCTAATATTTTAGATTTTCTATGATTTTCTGAAATTTTCCTGAATTAAGTTGAAAGTCTTCAAAACCGGTGTCGACCAGTGCCGCTGACCGATTCCCGGATTTTTAATTTACAAACGGATTAGAATTACTAGAAGTGTCTTTTTACATTATTTCTTAAAATCACATTTCCTATCTAAATACTTTTTCTGAGGATTTTATGAATTTATGAAAATTCCACCGGATTCGGTATCGGCCAGTATCGCTGGTTGATTCCAGTATTTTTAGTTTACAATCGGAGTTGAATTTCTGAATTCCGCTTTCACTTTACTTCTTAAAATCATATTTTATTCTTTAATACATTTTCTGGGATTTTTCGGAATTTATCAAAATCCGGCCGACCCGGTGTAGACCGGTATCGGCGGTTGGCTTCCGGATTTTTAATTTGAAAATGGGATTTTATTTCTGAAAACTGATTTCATATTATCCCTCAGGATGACGTTTTCTACCTCCGGGTATTTTTTTGGGATTTTTCCGGAACAGTCGATTTTTCGCGACCATATTATAATATTATTATTTTTATCTTTTCTTTCTTTCTTTCTTTCTTTCTTTCCTTTTCTTTTCCCTCAACCGACTTCACCAACGCCACCTCACCCCCCTCATTAAATCCCTCTCCCATCCATCACTCCCTATCACTCTCTTTTTCTTTTTCTTTTTCTTTTTCTTTTTCTTCTTTTCTTTTTCCTTTTCCTTTTCCTTTTCTTCTTTTCCTTTTTCCTTTTCTTTTCTCTTCTCCTTCTTTTCTTCTCCCCTGGTGCAGCGACCGCACCTCCTCCTCCTCCTCCTTCTTCTTCCCCAAATTCTCTCTCTCTCTCTCCCTTCACCTCCTAATCTCTCCCTCAATCCTCTCTCTCTATCTCCTCCTCCTTCTTCTCCACTCCTCAATTTCTCCCATCTCTCTCTCTCCTCTTCCCGCGAGATCCGGCCACCACCACCATCAACGCCGCCATCTCCGGCCAAGCTCCGCCGCCACCCAACGACCCCGGCGAGCCCCTTTCCCTTCCTTTCCCTTTTTTCTTCTTTTTCTTCTTCTTTTCTTTTCCTTTTCCTTTCTTTTTCTTTTCCCTCTCCCCTACTTGGGCGACCAGCGTGGCCGCCCTGTCTGGCGGCGCCGCCCCTAGCGCCGCCCTCTTGGCGCCCTGGCCGCACGGCCAGGGCTGGCCTGGCCACGGCCTGGCAGAGCCAGGCCGTGACCGGAGGTTGAGGGGGGCAGCAGCCCCTTTTCCCCTCTTTTCTCTTTGGGGTGGCCGGAGCCACCCCGGATCTGGACGCCGCCGGCGCTCCGCCGGCGGCTGTGCGCGGCCAGGGGGCCCCCTGGCCCCCTGTGCGTGAGCTGAGGAGGGGGCGGCAGCCCCTCTCCCTTTTCTCTCTCTTCTCTCTCTCCCCTAATTCCTCTCTCTCTCCTGAACACACTCTCTCTCTCCTGCTCTCTCTCTCTCTCCTGAACACTCTCTCTCTCTCCCCTGAACCTTCTCTCTCTCTTTCTCTCTCTAACACTTTCTCTCTCCTCCCCACTTTCTCTCTCTAAAAATATTTATATTTTATTATATTTTATGGCGCGTGTGCAAGTTCCGGGGATTTCGGAGGTTTCGGACTTTTCGGCATTTCCGGTGATTTAGGCGAGTGTTCTCGCTCTCGCCTCCATTTGGGTTTCCCCGCTTCGTCGGGTCGACATGTATTTTACTTCATGTTTTCCTGTATCATGTATTGGGCTGAGTCCCTGTATCTGTGTATGGCCGAGTGCCAATATCTGGACATGTATTGCTCTGTGACGAATGCTTGTATTATGCTAGTTTAATTCTTATTCATGTGGTACTAACATTGCAGGTCTCTCCGTTCTTCAGCCTCCGGTCACTCACTATCTCGAAAGAGAGGTGATTGGGACCGTCAGGTTTCTCAGTGCAGCCTCCGGTCACTCACTATCTCGAAAGAGAGGTGATTGGGACCGTCAGGTTTCTCAGTGCAGCCTCCGGTCACTCACTATCTCGAAAGAGAGGTGATTGGGACCGTCAGGTCTCTCAGGATTCTTCAGCCTCCGGTCACTCACTATCTCGAAAGAGAGGTGATTGGGACCGTCAGGCTTCTCAGTGCAGCCTCTGGTCACTCACTATCTCGAAAGAGAGGTGATTGGGACCGTCAGGTCTCTTCAGCCTCTGGTCACTCACTATCTCGAAAGGGAAGTGATTGGGACCGTCAGGTCTCTCAGCTCCACCTGGTTATCATAATCAGCGTTCAGCGCTTTACCACTAGATACGTCTAGGTGAGATGCTGCCGGATTTCCTACTCGCACTTTAAGCCGAGTTGTCCCGGTAACCTCGCTAGACGCTCCAGTGTTAAATACTGTTTGCTGTCTGTGCTTCCAGCTTGCTCAGCTCCGCTTGGTTGTGCTCAGCTACTATTCTACCACATGTCATTACTTCATACCTGTCATTTACATGTTACTATTTAATACCTGTTGCATTACCTGACAACTGATGTGTTATCACCTAACATCGGACCTGCTACTACTTGGCAAGACCTCTTGTTATGACATGACTTGCCACCGGACTAATATCAATCTCTTGACATGACTGGTTACCTGTCTAATATCACCCTCCTGTCATGCTATCACTTGACACCCAGCATGATATACTTGACCTTGTGATTATCACGTTTACGGGAATCCTGCCTTGTTATCCTGTATTGTATACAGTGACCTGTTATCCTGAATGGAACTAAGTGCCACACGGAGCAAAGTGCCACACCACATACGTGGTGGGGGCCACCTCTTGAATCTGTGGGGGCCACCTCTAGAATCCATCCCCCTCAGAGCAAAGTGCCACATGGAACAAAGTGCCACATCACATACGTGGTGGGGGCCACCTCTTGAATCTGTGGGGGCCACCTCTTGAATCTGTAGGATCACCTCCTGTCTGTACCTGATCTCCTGTTATGATTCTTGTTATGTACTCCTGAATTCCTGATCATGTCCTGTTCTTGTTATTTTCCCGTAAATTGATAATTACATAACAAATTCTAATAAGACAACTTGCACCCGGTTTGGGGGAAACTGATGGGCCCTGATTAATCATGTTTATGGTGGCCATATCGAGCCGCGCGTGGCCAAATACTTGAGGGATCACCTGGCGGCCACCAGGGATTCCGTGGGGTGTGCTGGCACCCCTACTCCTGATTATTCCTGCCGAGTATGCACATGCCCTAGGCCTATTTCTATGGGATCTGCGATACTCTATTCCTGTTCGGGCTTCCATAAGTCCCGGTACCTAGCGGTACGTTCCGGCTCAGCACCGGATACTCCTGAACCGTTGTCCCGGGCATGTACGGGGCCCATCCGAAACATGATTTATCGAACTTTATCAGTTTCCAAATAACTTGCTATATAAGTTGTGAGTGGAAGTATGTGGAATGGGACACATACTGAAGCCTGGAACTTAGACGGCTCCAATTATAATAAGATGCTAATATACAATTTGTTGTGCCGTTTTGTAACTCGGGTTGTATGTGCTTGGATTACGGTGACATGGGATAAAGGTATATAGATGAGGGTTTCCTTGTTTGGATTATTCCTTCGAGGTACTAATCTCATGGGGCCGTGACCTAAGCTTGTACAATTGGTTTTGCTCGTAATCGGTTTTATCGGTTTTATCGGTTTTATGTTAGCTTAGGAGATATCTGGTGTTGTCCTATCTACTCTACTTCTCATCTCTTTACCTGCTCTTATCTTATTATACCAAGTGTATTCTCTACTGGAAGTCACCTGCTATATCTACTTGCTCCTGCATGCCTACCTATGCTCGCCACTTGGCTTTTACCTCACCACTCGCCTGGGGAGTTTCATCTGACTCCCCTGGATCTTCATGTCCAGGTCAGGGAGCTTGGAGCATGTGGATTCCCCTAGTTGCTGATCAGAGTGGCGCAGCGGTAGCGTGGATCTCCAGCAGATAGTCCAGAGCTCTATCCTTCCAGGCCCCCTGTGTGTCTCTCGAGTTTTTCCTTTTGTAAACTCGTGAGTGCCTGTGTACTGTTCATACTCGTACATCTCTTTGTAATCTCGCAATTGCGCATATCAGTGATGTAATATTATTGTAATATTGGATCACCGCTGGTAATAACTTTGTAATTGTACTCATATGTTGGAATGTATAATGCACCACTTGCTTCCGTACTCTGATTCTTGCCTGTACTGATGCTTAGCGTATATACGTGAGGGTATTTCTGACCTGCGTATATACGTCGCAGTAACGTCTCCGTACCCGCAGGATCGGGGCGTTACAGGGTGGTATCAGAGCTTAGGCTCTACATCCTCAGTACGTCCAGACGGCAAATTAATGGTAAAGAAATTTGCAACTGGAATGCATGAGTCTTGGTTATACAGTCCAACTACAAGTACTGAGTTATCTATTTTCTTGATCATCTTTCCTTTGATTCCTAATTTCCTCTATCTTTCCCCTGTTTTGGTTTTTCGAAGCCTTTATACCAACTTGAGATATGGATATACTAGAGAGGTAGTGGCTGGTTCTGGATGAAGCTATGAGATGATCTCTTCGGCCAACTCTATGAAGCTCGGATATTCTCAGGATTGATCTCGAACGGGTTATCTTTCAGAAGTCAGTAGTCGGGATTCTCTACGGATATTCTATATTCTCGGCTATATCTTTCAGAGTGATTGATGCCTGGTATTCGGAATTCTTAATTATCGGTCTTCTTTATTATGCTCAGGACTATCAGGGTTTTCTTTATCTTTGGTGTTCTGGCTCATTCTCAGAGTGATACTAAGTATGCAGTACAGCTGGAATTCTATTGCTAAGCTGTGTTATCAGTCAGTATTATTCGGCATTGTTCGAAGATTTATACAGCCGGAAGTGCAGAAGATTTCTATATTCTGGTTATTGATCAGTCAACTTGAGGGCCCTACCTATAGTGCTTCATATCTTAATTGGTATAATTCCACCCTTGTCCTCTTCGTGTTCAATTTACCCCTTATCGAAATTGCGAGGACGCAATTTTTTGTAAGGTGGATGGATTGTAACACCCCGCTTCCAGAATACGTACTTAGTTGTGTATTCAGATTTTTCGATCGTATTTTTTCGATTTACTTCCTGTATTTGTTTTGTATTGTGAATTCTTTATATGAACGTTTTGTCTTGGATTTGGATTCGTGGACTCGGAGTCAGCCCTAATCTGAACCGAGGGCCCGATCCTAGAGTATTGCTCGATTTGGACATTTCGGTATTCCGATTTGACCGATTTCAGTTTTAAACATCATTTCCCAATATTTTAGATTTTCTATGATTTTCTGGAATTTTCCTGAATTAAGTTGAAAGTCTTCAAAACCGGTGTCGACTAGTGCCGCTGACCGATTCCCGGATTTTTAATTTACAAACGGATTAGAATTACTAGAAGTGTCTTTTTACATTATTTCTTAAAATCACATTTCCTATCTAAATACTTTTTCTGAGGATTTTATGAATTTATGAAAATTCCACCGGATTCGGTATCGGCCAGTATCGCTGGTTGATTCCAGTATTTTTAGTTTACAATCGGAGTTGAATTTCTGAATTCCGCTTTCACTTTACTTCTTAAAATCATATTTTATTCTTTAATACATTTTCTGGGATTTTTCAGAATTTATCAAAATCCGGCCGACCCGGTGTAGACCGGTATCGACGGTTGGCTTCCGGATTTTTAATTTGAAAACGGGATTTTATTTCTGAAAACCGATTTCATATTATCCCTCAAGATGACGTTTTCTACCTCCGGGTATTTGTTTGGGATTTTTCCGGAACAGTCGATTTTTCGCGACCATATTATAATATTATTATTTTTATCTTTTCTTTCTTTCTTTCTTTCTTTCCTTTTCTTTTCTCTCAACTGACTTCACCAACGCCACCTCACCCCCCTCATTAAATCCCTCTCCTATCCATCACTCCCTATCACTCTCTTTTTCTTTTTCTTTTTCTTTTTCTTCTTTTCTTTTTCCTTTTCCTTTTCCTTTTCTTCTTTTTCCTTTTTCCTTTTCTTTTCTCTTCTCCTTCTTTTCTTCCCCCTGGTGCAGCGACCGCACCTCCTCCTCCTCTTCCTTCTTCTTCCCCAAATTCTCTCTCTCTCTCCCTTCACCTCCTAATCTCTCCCTCAATCCTCTCTCTCTATCTCCTCCTCCTTCTTCTCCACTCCTCAATTTCCCCCATCTCTCTCTCTCCTCTTCCCGCGAGATCCGGCCACCACCACCATCAACGCCGCCATCTCCGGCCAAGCTCCGCCGCCGCCCAACGACCCCGGCGAGCCCCTTCCCTTCCTTTCCCTTTTTTCTTCTTTTTCTTCTTCTTTTCTTTTTCCTTTTCCTTTCTTTTTCTTTTCCCTCTCCCCTACTTGGGCGACCAGCGTGGCCGCCCTGTCTGGCGGCGCCGCCCCTAGCGCCGCCCTCTTGGCGCCCTGGCCGCACGGCCAGGGCTGGCCAGGCCACGGCCTGGCAGAGCCAGGCCGTGACCGGAGGTTGAGGGGGGGCAGCAGCCCCTTTTCCCCTCTTTTCTCTTTGGGGTGGCCGGAGCCACCCCGGATCTGGACGCCGCCGGCGCTCCGCCGGCGGCTGTGCGCGGCCAGGGGGCCCCCTGGCCCCCTGTGCGTGAGCTGAGGAGGGGGCGGCAGCCCCTCTCCCTTTTCTCTCTCTTCTCTCTCTCCCCTAATTCCTCTCTCTCTCCTGAACACACTCTCTTTCTCCTGCTCTCTCTCTCTCTCTCTCCTGAATACTCTCTCTCTCTCCCCTGAACCTTCTCTCTCTCTTTCTCTCTCTCTAACACTTTCTCTCTCCTCCCCACTTTCTCTCTCTAAAAATATTTATATTTTATTATATTTTATGGCGCGTGTGCAAGTTCCGGGGATTTCGGAGGTTTCGGACTTTTCGGCATTTCCGGTGATTTAGGCGAGTATTCTCGCTCTCGCCTCCATTTGGGTTTCCCCGCTTCGTCGGGTCGACATGTATTTTACTTCATGTTTTCCTGTATCATGTATTGGGCTGAGTCCCTGTATCTGTGTATGGCCGAGTGCCAATATCTGGACATGTATTGCTCTGTGACGAATGCTTGTATTATGCTAGTTTAATTCTTATTCATGTGGTACTAACATTGCAGGTCTCTCCGTTCTTCAGCCTCCGGTCACTCACTATCTCGAAAGAGAGGTGATTGGGACCGTCAGGTTTCTCAGTGCAGCCTCCGGTCACTCACTATCTCGAAAGAGAGGTGATTGGGACCGTCAGGTTTCTCAGTGCAGCCTCCGGTCACTCACTATCTCGAAAGAGAGGTGATTGGGACCGTCAGGTCTCTCAGGATTCTTCAGCCTCCGGTCACTCACTATCTCGAAAGAGAGGTGATTGGGACCGTCAGGTTTCTCAGTGCAGCCTCCGGTCACTCACTATCTCGAAAGAGAGGTGATTGGGACCGTCAGGTCTCTCAGGACTCTTCAGCCTCTGGTCACTCACTATCTCGAAAGGGAAGTGATTGGGACCGTCAGGTCTCTCAGCTCCACCTGGTTATCATAATCAGCGTTCAGCGCTTTACCACTAGATACGTCTAGGTGAGATGCTGCCGGATTTCCTACTCGCACTTTAAGCCGAGTTGTCCCGGTAACCTCGCTAGACGCTCCAGTGTTAAATATTGTTTGCTGTCTGTGCTTCCAGCTTGCTCAGCTCCGCTTGGTTGTGCTCAGCTACTATTCTACCACATGTCATTACTTCATACCTGTCATTTACATGTTACTATTTAATACCTGTTGCATTACCTGACAACTGATGTGTTATCACCTAACATCGGACCTGCTACTACTTGGCAAGACCTCTTGTTATGACATGACTTGCCACCGGACTAATATCAATCTCTTGACATGACTGGTTACCTGTCTAATATCACCCTCCTGTCATGCTATCACTTGACACCCAGCATGATATACTTGACCTTGTGATTATCACGTTTACGGGAATCCTGCCTTGTTATCCTGTATTGTATACAGTGACCTGTTATCCTGAATGGAACTAAGTGCCACACGGAGCAAAGTGCCACACCACATACGTGGTGGGGGCCACCTCTTGAATCTGTGGGGGCCACCTCTAGAATCCATCCCCCTCAGAGCAAAGTGCCACATGGAACAAAGTGCCACATCACATACGTGGTGGGGGCCACCTCTTGAATCTGTGGGGGCCACCTCTTGAATCTGTAGGATCACCTCCTGTCTGTACCTGATCTCCTGTTATGATTCTTGTTATGTACTCCTGAATTCCTGATCATGTCCTGTTCTTGTTATTTTCTCGTAAATTGATAATTACATAACAAATTCTAATAAGACAACTTGCACCCGGTTTGGGGGAAACTGATGGGCCCTGATTAATCATGTTTATGGTAGCCATATCGAGCCGCGCGTGGCCAAATACTTGAGGGATCACCTGGCGGCCACCAGGGATTCCGTGGGGTGTGCTGGCACCCCTACTCCTGATTATTCCTGCCGAGTATGCACATGCCCTAGGCCTATTTCTATGGGATCTGCGATACTCTATTCCTGTTCGGGCGTCCATAAGTCCCGGTACCTAGCGGTACGTTCCGGCTCAGCACCGGATACTCCTGAACCGTTGTCCCGGGCATGTACGGGGCCCATCCGAAACATGATTCATCGAACTTTATCAGTTTCCAAATAACTTGCTATATAAGTTGTGAGTGGAAGTATGTGGAATGGGACACATACTGAAGCCTGGAACTTAGACGGCTCCAATTATAATAAGATGCTAATATACAATTTGTTGTGCCGTTTTGTAACTCGGGTTGTATGTGCTTGGATTACGGTGACATGGGATAAAGGTATATAGATGAGGGTTTCCTTGTTTGGATTATTCCTTCGAGGTACTAATCTCATGGGGCCGTGACCTAAGCTTGTACAATTGGTTTTGCTCGTAATCGGTTTTATCGGTTTTTATCGGTTTTATGTTAGCTTAGGAGATATCTGGTGTTGTCCTATCTACTCTACTTCTCATCTCTTTACCTGCTCTTATCTTATTATACCAAGTGTATTCTCTACTGGAAGTCACCTGCTATATCTACTTGCTCCTGCATGCCTACCTATGCTCGCCACTTGGCTTTTACCTCACCACTCGCCTGGGGAGTTTCATCTGACTCCCCTGGATCTTCATGTCCAGGTCAGGAAGCTTGGAGCATGTGGATTCCCCTAGTTGCTGATCAGAGTGGCGCAGCGGTAGCGTGGATCTCCAGCAGATAGTCCAGAGCTCTATCCTTCCAGGCCCCCTGTGTGTCTCTCGAGTTTTTCCTTTTGTAAACTCGTGAGTGCCTGTGTACTGTTCATACTCGTACATCTCTTTGTAATCTCGCAATTGCGCATATCAGTGATGTAATATTATTGTAATATTGGATCACCGCTGGTAATAACTTTGTAATTGTACTCATATGTTGGAATGTATAATGCACCACTTGCTTCCGTACTCTGATTCTTGCCTGTACTGATGCTTAGCGTATATACGTGAGGGTATTTCTGACCTGCGTATATACGTCGCAGTAACGTCTCCGTACCCGCAGGATCGGGGCGTTACAGAGATTGAGTGAAAGGTTAGTAGAGAGAGTTAGTAGAGAGAGTGTGTGTGAAGTAAGACAGAAAGAGAAAGTAGAGAGAGGGATAGAGAAGATAGGGAGGTGGCTGGTGGCATGACTGGCGACATTTGGCCACTGGCGACGGACACAAGGAGAGGGAGAGAGTAACGAGCGAAAGGAGGCTGGTAAAGTGAGAGAGGGAGATGGAGTGAGAGTAAGAGTGAAATATGTATGAGAGAGAGAGAGGGAAGGAGAGTGAGAAACTGAGGGAGAGCGAAGTTAATTGAAAGAAGAGAGGATTATGGCGGTGAGAGTCTCGGTTGGGGTCATTGGCTTGCAGGGAAAGGAAAGGAAGAAGATTGGAGAGAAAGAAAGAAAAGAAAAGGAAGAAAATTGATTATTTAATATTATTTAATTCGGGTAAAATTCAACGAGTTTCGAACAGTTCAAAAAATTATATAAAATAGAGAATATTATACTGAGAAACAATGTAAAATCAGTTTTAAGAAATTCAGTCTGATTTACAAGTTAAAAAACCTGAAATGTATCGCAAATATTAGGCGACACTAGTTTGGTCGGATTTTCAATTAATTCAGAAAAATCTTCAAAAATATGCTAAAGTAGAAAAATATGATTTTAAAGAATAATATAGAATCAGATTCTAGAAACTTATCTCCGTTTGTGAATTAAAAATCGTGGAGTCGATTATCAGTTTCGGTCGACACTGAATTCGGAGATTTTTCAAAATAATCCTGAAAATTTTCAGAAAAATCTGAAAAAATCTAAAATAATGAAAAATAATATCTGAAACTAAAATCGGCTCAATCTGACTACCAGGAAGGTCAAATTAACTTTGTATGTCATATCAAGTACTAATACTATGATACGTACATTTAGGGTCCGGGGTTACAGATAGTCTAGTTATTACCATATTTTTATGTGTGCTCAGTTGTACTAACATCTTGTGCAGGTACCCATTAGGCCCTCTAGCCCTATTGGACCTTATGGTCTCTCTTATGTCCACTTCCTCAAAAGAGAGTGTATTCAGACCGTCAGGTCTTTCAGCTCCGCCTGGTAGGCGAGCTTAGCGCTCTACCGCTAACTCCGTCTGAGTGTAATTATGCCATGAGCGATAGTTGTACGTTATCATGGCTTCTCCACAAGCGATAATTACGTCGAGCATGATAGCGTTTAGTACTGTGCGCTACCTTCGCTCCAGCATGCTTAGCTCCACTTGATTATTCGCTTGTCTGCTTGCTGACTTTCTTTTGTCTTGTTCAGCCTCTGAGCTTCACCACTCTACTGATAGCTTAGTTATTACCTGTTACTGTGTTTACATGCATGTGTTTGATACTAACACTTTTGTAGGTACTTATTTAGCCTTCCGGCCCTTCAGCCCTTTAGGCTCTCACCCACTCCTCGAAAGTGAAAGTGGGTTCAAACCGTTAGGTCTTTTAACTACGCCTGGTAGGCGGACCTAGCGCTCAGTGCTTTACCGCTAACTCCATTCGAACGTATTTATACTATGAGCGCGACTTCACCATACACGATAGTATAGCGTTCATAAGCTCGCTCCATTGTGTGCGTTTAGCCGTGCCGCGAGTGATAACTACGCTGAACGTGATGGCGTCTAGTGTTGTGCGTTACCTTCACTCCAGCTTTACTTAGCTCTGCTTGAATGTTCGCTTGCTTGCTTGCCCGCTTATCTACTTAATAATTTAACTATTATTCTTTTCTTGATGATTGTGAAGAGTTTGAAACCATTAATTGTACTATTTTTTAAAACTGTATTGTTTTCCAATATTTGTACCAATCCCCTGTATCGGTACCGTTTTCTTGTATTTGTACCGATCCCTTGTATTAGTGTCATTTTTCTGTATTTGTACTGATCCCGATATTGGTACAATTTTTCTGTATTCATACAGATCTCCCGTATTGGTACTATTTTCCTGTATCGTAATATACGATAGTGATATCTACTGTGCTTATTATTTGACATGCTACAACTTGACACCTGACTCCTGCATATTATTACCTGACACCTGTTTGATATCAATCATCACTTGCCCCCTGATATATTACCACTTGACTTGTGATTATCATATTTTGGGAATTCTGTCCTGCTATCCTGTATTATATACCGTGACTTGTATTTTTAGTACTTATGTACTTCTGTTACTCTTGAATTCCTGAACCTGTCCTTCTCTTCCTATTCCTGTAATATGATAGTTACATAATAATAATCTATAAAAAGGCTAACCTACATCGGGTATGGGAAAATTGATAGACTTCAACTCGTGAATATATTTATAGCGGTATTAGTTATGTTGTGCAACTAAAAAATTTTGGTTCTACCTGCTCCAGGTGTTTCGAGGGGAGCGCTAGCTTCCTACCTTCTGTTACAATCATGAATGGGCATAATATAAGACCCTACTCATGTACGCCTTGCGGCAGGTTCCGTACTCTAGCAATGGAACATCATGGGTCGTGGTCCCGGGTATGCATGGGACCCACTGTAAATATAACTCGTTGGTTTTATCATCAGTTTTCAATAACAACCTCAGCTTACTCATATATGGATGTATGTGTGTTGGGACGCTAAAGCACATACCTAGATATATGGGTAGGATGAGTAATAATAATAATAAGATACTAATCAATAATTTTTTGTACTGTTTTACAATTCGGGTTGTATGCACTCGGATTACAGTGAAGTAACGCATAAGGTATATGGATGAGGGTTTCCTTATTTGAATTATTTCTTCAATGTACTTATCTCATGAAGTCGTAAAATTATCTTGTACAATTGATTTTGCTTGTATTTAGTTTTATTCGGTTTTATCGATTTTATTAGTTTATGATGTTTTCTTAATTTGGGAGACAACTCGGGTTATATGAACTCAGGATATAGTAATGTGAGATGTAAGGTATAAATATGAGGGTTTCCTTGTTTGGTTTATTCCTTTGATGTACTAATCTCACGGATCGGTAATTTAGGATTATATAACTGGTTTTGTCATATTTACTTTACTTGCTACATCATTGACTGCTCTTGTATGCCTGTGTTCACGACACGAATTTTAATACATGCTCTTCAATTCGAATTTATCGATACACGTGTTCTTATCTATGCATGCCAGTTGGCACTCATCTTGCCACTCGTTGGGGAGTTCTGACTCCCTGGACCTGCATATTCAGATCTCGGAGGTTGGACCGCAATGGACTTCTTGGTGATCAGAGTTGCGCAGCGGTAGCGTCGTGGATCTGCAGTTGACCAGTCCGAGACCCTATCCTTCCAGGCTCCTTGCTCGTCTCTCGAGTTTTTCTTTTATAACTCGTGAGCGTCTTTTGTCCTGTTCGTAATTGTATATCTCTTTGTATTCTCGCATTTGCACCTATCGGTGATGTAATATTCTTATAATATTGTGTTATATTCTGTGATAACTTTGTAATTGTACTCATATGTTGGAATGTAAAATGCACTACATACTTTTATACTCTGATTATTGCCTGTATTGATGCTTAACGTATATATGTGAGGGTATTTTCGATTTACGTATATATGTCACAGTAATGTCTCTGTACCCGCGGAATCGGGGCGTTACAGAAAGAATCAGTTGAAGGTGAGTGAAGTTCCCTAAAAGTTAGAACTTCAATATTTTTATGATAATGGTTATTGAATTAGTGATGTAACATAATAGTATACACCGATAAAGTTTGAGAAGCAGTATACAAAGGTATTGAAATGCTATTATATAAAATTGTTATGCAACATATAGTATACGTCGATGAATTGTGATTAGTGTGTTTAGTGGCATACTTTAGAATTTTGCCTAGAGCATTGGATTTCCCAGGACAGGCCCTGGGCATTACCAAATTGTTAAATCTTCTAACATTTTATTTCTTGTTTGTAAAAAAAATTATTGTATGACTCAAATTATGGAACCACCTAGAAAGATATAAAACATAGAAAATCTTTTTCTTTTTTTTAAATATTAAGTCGTAGCCACACTTGAACGTGGGACTCTCCACAACCCTCCCTTATTTACCAATGAGCAAGATTAGTTATTGTATGTGACATTCTTAATTATAATATTAATGTCACTTACTACCCTGATTCTTGACTACCTGCTGCTTAGGCTATGTGACTATGTCATAATTGAAAAGAAAATCTAAGGAAAGAAAATGAAAGGAAATGAAAGAAAGGGGGAATAAAATTTTCAACTTTTTTCCAGTTGAATTTCTAAATACCTTATTACTCTTTCACCATTTTCTCAGAAACCCCCCTGAACTTTGGAAAAACCAAAATACCCCGTTAAATTATCTCAAATATTCTGAGAAAACTCCCTGTCATTAGGTGGCCGTTTGCCACTTGTCATATGTCTTTTATATGCATTTTCCATAATGAAATTACCCTTAGTTATCACATGTCTTGCACGTATTTACTTGTTTTAAGTTGAAAAATCCACACTCCCCACCCACTTCCCTCTTTCATCTTCCTAATGTAGGGTACAGCTGAGCCCAACTCATCTCATCTCTCTTTGAAATGTCAACTTCAAGCGCGGAGAAGAAGTGTTTTGTGGCATTCGAGCTTCAATTGGCTGTTCCTCCGCCGAATCTAACCCTGGGTGTCATTCCTCCACCAATGACAACGATGAAGGGCTCAATGTTCAGTTTCGGAGGAAGGAAGAAGATGGGTCAAGTAGGTGGGTGAGTGGGTGGGGGTTTGTGAGAAAAAAAAAACTTGGAATGGTTTTCATTAAATGATGTGAGAATAGGGGGTAAACAGGTCATTTCACAGCGGCTGTTAATGATGTTACAGGCTAATATGATACATTGATAGTTTAAAGAGATAGTCTGGGATTTACGAAGTTCAAGGAGGTTTTCTAGGAAAACGACAAAATATTAATGAGGTATTTGAAAAATCAGCCTTTTTTCTTCTTTTTGGTGAACAAAGACCATAGTCCTTAGCCTAGTGTTGAATTTCAAAACCTCTCATTTCTCAACTCAATTTTTTTTACCACTGGGTCAGGTCTCAGTGGCAAAAAATTATTAGTTTAATACATGAAAAAGAGAAAAGGGAAAAGAAGAGGGAAAATGGAAAGAGTCTAGAATTTGAAAATCCTATGGGAATTATTTTTTTTTTTTTAAAAACTATGGGAATCCTCTTCCTTCTCTACAAATTTTCTCTTTGACTGGAAGAGAAATAAAAGCAAAGGAAAAATGCCTTAATACTCATCATTCACTTTAATTCTTCCTCCTTCCTTCTTATTTTTTTCCTTTCGATTAAATAGTGATTAGTTACTTTTTTTTTCCTAATTCCATTTTCCTTTCTCTCGGATTTTCCCCTACCAATGCATCCTTTATATTCACAATGATTTACATACGATGTACTTCACTAAGATTTGCAAAGAAATTATATTTAATTATAAATGTTTTTTATATTATAAATAAGGTAGTTATGTATGGATTTTGGTTAAAAATCCAAAATATTTAGTGAAATTTGACATTAGTTCTATAATCAAAAACTCCGAAAACCATTTTGTCACATAAAATTGTACTTTGTGAGGCAAACGCAAGAAATTATTTTTCTTTTTTTCCTTTCCTTTCTAGAGTAAAATTACAATAGAATTTTACAATAAATTCTATGACACTGTTACTATTGTAACAAATCGATACTACAACACCAATTGTTACTCTCGGGATTGATGTTTGTGGAACTTGGTAATATGATGATACTTCCAAAAAGAAAACTGTTGTAAAGCAAACTAGCAATATTTAAAAAAAGAGTAATAAGAAATAACACGGGGAGTTAACATGGTTTGCCCCAAACTTGGCCTTCATCCACGAGGAGAGAACTTGAGAGAGATTTATTAATAAATTTGATACAAAGAGATTTAACCTTCCTCTTTATTCCATAAGAGTATTCAACTTTCCATTGAATATAGACCAAGATTATAAGAGTATATCTTCTCTCTAAGCCCCTTCACCTTGCTTCTCTTTTTTTTTGGCTTCTTCTGATCTCTTTTACTTGAGACTCATTTACAATGTTGTGTTACAATCTTTATCTATAGAATTTTACAATGCAACTCCCATTTGGGTTATGAGATAATATTAGCCATTAGATACTTGAAGAATCTTGATCAATCCTATTTGAAGTTAATCTCTTTGATCTAAAAGAATTCTAAATTTTTCAATCTTTAGAAATAAACCTTCACTGAATAGAATCTGAATCTTATTCGTACTTCTCTAGAAAAGAAAACTTGTAAGCACCTCAAAGAAAAACTGCTCCACCTTGATTTACTTCTTCTGCTTCAAGCCATCGTCTTCTCCAACTTAATTGAATTTTCTTGGACAATCATCTCTTCTTGAAAATAAAACAAAATCCTAACAGTCTTCATCTTGACTTGCTTTTCAAACTTTTAGTGAAACACCTTGAGATTTTAGAGTACTACCTTAATTTTTTCTTGATTGTAACCATACCGTAAAGCCTTTAACTCTTGCCCACTCTCCCTGGGGCCTTTGGTGGATTTATCGCCATGACTCAGGCCATCTCGGGCCTTGCCCGCATGTACTATTTTTTCTTCCCGCAACACTTTGACCCAGTGCACGTCCTATTATAGTCTTCCTTGAAGCTCCACCTCGCGATGAGCTCCTTTCCAAGCTTATCCCTGAAACTCAACCTCGAACGGAGTTTTCTTCCTTCAAGTTGTATAACCCTCCACACTTCTCTCCTTTCAGGATTACCCTATCTCCTTAAGTAACTGTGATGACGCCTTATTGCACTTGGATCTAGCATCATCTTTCATCGAGCACCCTTATGGATATTAGATTGTACCATTCCTTCAAGACATACCGACTGCCTCCAGAGCATGCACCATCTTATTTCTTTCTGTAACCTTGACTGTACCAGTGCCAAGGACCTCGCAAGTCGAGCCATCTACCATCTTGACAATCCAATTCTCCTTTGCAACCAAGGAGTCATTGAACAGCTCCATCTGGAAACATAGATGAACTGTACTAACCGAATCAAATATCTAGCATTTGCCTTGAGAAGTGTTGTCTCGAACAGAAGAAGCCATTAATATTATGGTGTCAGTATAGCTTGCCACGTTCTCTTGCCGATACTTGCAGTCATTCTTTAATGACATTCTCTGTGACAAAAGTGACATGCCTTCAAAGAGCACGAACTTTCTTTCCTTTTCCTCTTCCTTTCGTTCCCGTGATCCCCAAACTCGATCCTTCCTGCTCCTCTTAATTTGGCCTTTTTCCTGATCTCATTAGATAGGAGAGCTGATGTGACCTCGTCCAAGATGAGAGCTTAGTTATCGTAGAGCATGATAGTTAGGATATGATCGTATGACTGTAGAAGCAAACTGAGAAGTATCAATGCCTTATCCTTCTCATCGATCTTGACAATAACATCTAAAAGCTCGCTGATGATCTTATTGAAAAAGTTTAGATGCTCCAACATCGTTATCCCCTTCTTCATGCATAGCTCATATAGTTGTTTCTTGAGATACAGCTTGTTGGAGAGATTTTTTTGTCATATACAATGTCTCTAATCTTGACCATAATCCCATAACTATTTATTCATCCATCACGTTGTACATAACCTCGTCTGTGAGATATAGTTGGATCGTGTTTGGCCGCCTTTAGATTCATCTCCTCCCAATGCTCATTTGGCGTACCGACATATTTTGCTGACTCTCCCTGCAAGGTCTTGTGAAGACGGCTGCACCAGCAACGCCTTCACCCTCTTTTACCATAAACCAAAATTTCTTTTGTCAATGAACTTCTCGACCTCAAACTTTATCGTAAAACTTTCTATTTTTGACATATCGTCTTTCGTCAAATTTAGCTCTGATACCAAGTGTTGTAACAAATCGGCGCTGCGATGCCAATTGTTACTCGGGGATCAACATTTGCGGAACTTGACAATATGATCATATTGCAAAAAGAAAACTGTTGTAAAGCAAACTAGTAATACCTTGACAAAAGAGTAATAAAAATTAACATGAGAATTTAACGTGGTTCGACCCAAACTTGACCTACGTCCACGGGGAGAGAACTTGAGAGAGTTTTTTTTAATAAACTTGATACAACGAGATCTAACATTCCTCCTGATGTCACAAGAGTATTCACCTTCTTCTTGAATGTAAACTTAGATTGCAAGAATATACCTTCTCTCTATGCACCTTCATTTTTCTCTCTTTCTTGACTTCTTCTGATCTCTTTTTCTTGAGATTAATTTACAGTACTGTATTATAACTTTTATTTATGGAATTTTAAAATACAACTCTTATTTGAATATGAGATAATCTTGATCATTGGATGCTTGAAGAATCTACATCAATCTTATTTGGAGTTGATCTCCTTGATCTAGAAGAATTATAAATCCTTCAATTTTTAAAAGCAAACTTTCATAGAATTTGAATCCTATTCATGCTCCTCCATTAAAAAAAACTCGTAAGCGCTTGAAAAGAAAACTGATCCACCTTTATTCGCTTCTTCTGTTTCAAGTCATTCTCTTCTCCAACTCAACTGGATTTTCTAAACCATCATCTCTTCTTGAAAACAAAACAAAATCCTAACAAGTTACATCTATTACGTCCAATTTTTGACAACTATTTTCCTAAACACATTTCATAGCTTAAAACTTTTAATATGTTAGAAAAGAGACAATCACGTACTCCTTTGAATCGTTAAAAAGAAAAGATAACTCAAAAGTCAAATGATTACTTCATTGAGTTTCATCTAACATAACTTATTTAACTAAACTTTCATACAAAACGATGAAGTTTAAGTAACTAAGATAAATTATATAGAACAATTAAATACATTTTTAGTAATATCTAAAAGGCAAAATTGTAATTTAGCCTGTTTTTGAAAAGAATTGAGGGCGCAATATTGTTCCATTTTTGAGAAAATATATTTTTTTGCGGGTGAAAGATTCTTAGAAATATACATTGTGTGTGAACGAAAAGCAAGGAGACAATTCGAAACTATACAAGTCAAGGTTAAATTTTTCTCTTCTTCTTTCTTTTATCAACATATCTTATGAATATTCCAATTTGAGTGTCATACTCTTTGACCTAGCTTTACCTTCAAAATATTCTCGCCTCTTATATATTAGAAAATTACAAGATATCTTCGAAAGAATTTTTCAATTTGTAGAAAATGATAAGAGTCAGTGGTTGACATGTCTGATATCAAAATAAGAAATCAGAGTCACATGATGCTGATGAATTTGTGCTCTTCAGAAAAGAACTCTCAAGCATGAAAATTATAGGTAGCTGAAACTGATATGGAGCAATATATATAGCATATTTCTTGACTTAGAGCCTATTGAAGTTACACTTGATTTAGGTTGATTGAGACTTCAAAAGTTGTTAGGGGAAAAAAAAGCTTACCTATTTTTATTTTTCCAAAAAAGATAACTTAGGCAGGGAATTTTATAAGTTTTTTATCTTTTTTTTCATTATTTAAAGAAAGATCCATAGGGACGTAGGAAAAAAGGAAAATACGTGTCTGCTGTGTGGAGCCCTTGCTAACATGCCTCTTGTTTGTTCCTACAAATTTAATTTGAAAAAAATCTCCTCCACTGTTATCATTATGCGTGAGCAGAAAGAAGTCTTACTGCCTTCCATGATAGGAAAAAAAAATATTTTACCGCTTGAGCTATGCTCAGTTAATTCTTTATTTTTTTTTAAATATTGCATCATTGTGCATAAGAATTATTTTGGACGATAGAAAGTTGCAATCACACATAGGGGTCTAAGAATAATTATTTTTTGTGCCCCTATTTACTATCAGTTGAATTTAAAAAAAGAAATAGGGTTTCTATGCAAACTGCCACCCCCTCACATATCACTGTGTCGGATAAGTTATGGGCATCAAAATGCAACTATTTTATTCTTCTATTTGCACATTTGAAAGAGTCAAACAACGAAAGCCAATTTATCATTATTTATTACTAGAGGGAGATGATAGCCAATAATATTCCTCAAATTCAATGGAAAGTGGTCCAAGGAGTTCTCGTTTTTGTAGTATTTTCTCTCGTGTTCTCTCCTCTTTGTAACACTTTTAAGTTAGAGTTTCCATTTAATTAAAATTAATCTACATCAAATCAAAATTTCAGTTTCATTAAGATAACATATATTGAATTATAATCTAATAAAGTAACCCTATCAAGTTAGAATAATACTTTCATAAGAATTTCAAAAAATATATAATATTAACAGTTTTTAAAAGTGCCAGAAAGGAACAAAAGTTAAAAAGTTTTAGAGTAAATATTTTTTGGCCTTTTGTTTTTTTTGGGAAAAATAAAATAAAATTTGTGCCAACCCAAACAACAATTGGCATTAAAGTCAAACAACATAATGAGGAAAATTTGCTTTAAGGTCTTTAATTATTAGTAACTCTTGTTATGAAACAGCACACCTACATGTTTACTTTTATTTTGCAATATTCTGGGGTGCTACCTATATGAAAAAGAATGTAAACTTTTTTCCCTAAAGAATGTTCTTACCTTCTCCTAATATAGAAGGCATACCTCTCTCTCTCTTTCTTTTTTGAAAAAAAGGATACACAGTTCATATGACATACTTTACATTTGTACTTGTTATCTCTTTATCATACATGTCAAGTTTCTTGCCAACTATCCTTCCAAGTTCTTCATGAAAAAAAATATAAATTTTATTTATTTATGCTCACCTCCATCATCATCTAACTGAAATTCCCTCTACCCAAAACATTAGCCCTAGGGCTCTTCAGGCCAGAAAGTGTGTGATACGTAAATCAGGTAGCCATCAGAGGAAAAAAAATGAACTGAGCAATGTTCTACATTCACAAGGCATATGCTAGTGGGCAAGAAACACGCAATGCATTAAAATATTGCAGGCACCTTAGGTTTCTCTTTGTCAACATCAAGCTATGAGACTAGGTCCCATCCTTGTGAAACAAATTATAAAAATTCGGCAAGGCCCAGAATGGTACCCTAACTCAAAATCTCCCCATTGCTTTAGTGTAGCATTTATGAGGTTAGGCCCATTCATGATGTGACTTAATCTTGTATTATTCATTGCAAAGAAGATCACATCAATTGATGCATCTATGCACATGCCAATCTCAAAGACTTTGATCAGTACCTTCAAAGGAGGTTTGATATGGATCATGGATCAGCTACAAGCAAATAGCACCACACTAGCATGGCTTGCTGAATATCAGCTAGGAATGTGATAATATGGACAATTCTCAATCAAGTCATCTACTACTCCCAATATGTGTAGCAGAGGGGAGTAAAGGACAACTAGCTGGTGCAAGTCAAGGTGGATTAAACATCTAGCTGAGTAATGAATGCTTGTAGGCCAAGTGACAATAGCGCAGTTAGGACTTTGAACTTGAGGACGCACTTCTTTACATCAATTAAATATTTCATCGGTTCTTCTTGAGAAAACAACTAAATAGTGATAAGCACAAAATATTTTATTAGTGTAGACGTAATAAAGTAGTACTAAACTTGTAATTTTAAAAATATTAAATGTTTCAATATTAATTGTAAGGCTTAAAATATATGTTAAAATATGTTCATGACTTTAATTGATAAAATATGTTATTATTAAATTTTATTCAAATCTCATTAGAAAAAGGGTTAGTTACAGCTTTAATATCTTCAAATATAAAATTCATGATTCTATTCCTAGACTAACAGTATAACAAATTTTAAATTATTAACATGCTAATTGTCTTTGAAACTAATCTTCACTACTTCTACAATTATACTATTATCATCTTTAAAATTATTCTAAAGAATAAATTCACACATATTGTTAAATATTTGATTTTTAAATGTCATATCTTTGTTTAGTTATTTTTCTTTTCATATGGTTAACTTTCTTTATTTGGTAAAGAAGTAAGGAGAATTTACAAAATAAATGGAAAAAAATAAAGAATAAAGTTGGACAGTGGGATTCAAACCTGAGTCATGGATAAGAGAAAACTCACAAGCATCAGCTACCGTACATTATAATTATATATTCTTATTTAGAATATAGTTTTTATTGTGTAAACAAATTAAACCATAGCAGTTTCTTTTTTTTGGTGGGGGACGTAATCTTGTATTATATAATGCATCACAAAAATGGTTACATTGATCATAATGGGTCAATGTATCAAGTGATGTGCGAATCATTATTGGGACGTTTAACTTCAATTCTATGGGGCGGATTCAGTTCATGTACTCGTGAGTTATTGAGGCAGAAATTTTGTGTAGATGCATGGCGCACTCTTTGCTTAGTACCTATCTTGAATAACTGAGGTGGAAATTTTGTAGGGATTGATGGTGCACGTCGCGCTCAAGACTTTGCCTTGAATATAATATACAGGTGATGACAAAATATGTAATTAATTGCTCAGATATATAAGGATATATGTGTCGAAATCCCGTAACTGGTAGATAAATGCAGTGAGAAAAAAAAGAGGAAAGAGTAAAATAGCAGCAAAAAATATTAAGACATTAATGATGGTTCAGCACAAGGTCTACATTATCTGGTATGTCCTTCGTAGGATTCAAATCCTACTCTTGATATTTTGATTGTGTTTGCAACTGCCTCACCTAATATAATTTTCGAGGCCCATGCATTTTATTAATAAGATTTTAATGAAAACATCTTCTAACTACAGAAGATATATAGGCAATATAAATCTCTCCAGCTGAAAAGAGCACGCACAAGTGCAAGAGGATGTACTATGCTACATATAGATCCAAAAAAAAAAGAGCCAACAAAAGGAAGAGCATGGACCTCTCCGAGACATAATACTGGTTGACTTTAAAACCCAGGTTCTGATTTTCCACACGCAGTGGTCCAGAATTTACACTGACCTTTGTAGTTCGTGTATATATATGTAACATCTTGAGGAGTCAGATAAATACAAAACAAATTTCCAAGAAAGGTGGTTCAGCTTAAGGTTTTGACAGTTAAGATAGGAATACTTGGGGTACAAAGCTCAGTACACTTTCAAATATGTCAAGGATACCGGAAAGGATTGAATTCAAACATATCATGCACAGCACAACAAATACATCACTGTTTTAGTTACTTCCTTTGATATTTTTGTTATTGTCATTAATTGAAACTTGGCTCAGCAGTAAATTGAGGTGTATTTTGCTTTCATAATTTGAAACCGTGCTATCACTTAAACCTTCACAAATATCCTTCTCCTATTAAAAAGAAAAAAAAACATTATTTCTTTTTGAAATGAGAGGTGGATTTTATCTGAAAACGAAAAAGATAAGTCCCTCTCACTATCTTCTTCTGGCATTGTTCTTACTATTTGCGATTAGAATATATCTTAAACTCGTAAATTTTTTGTCACAACTTTACGTGTGATTTGATCTACTTTTTTTTGCTTTTTGATATTTTTGTTATTCTGAAAGAATTTAATATAATATATAAATCACAACGAGTGCTGAGTTGATGTTTCTATATTCTTTTGACGTACATCTCTGCTTCACTTCTTGAAGGGAACACCTCAAGATGTCTATATTTTTCAAAATAAACTTATTTTAAAAAGTCGGCCTTAATTGGTACATATCTTGATTGTTTTCAATTTGCGTGCCCTTCTGCTTCACTTCCTCCACTGCAGGGAACAACTACAGTGCTCTTACTTCTCAACTTGCTCTCCTCTTGACTAGAAGATCACAGACAATGCAGTCATCAGCAAAGCCTCGCACAAAATTATTGACTCTTGAGAGCAAATAAATTATACAATCTCTCTAGTGACAGCTGTGGGATCCAAACAACTCTCTCTCTCTCTCTTGCCCCCCCCCCCCCACAACCAAAAAACCACCCACCCACCCACACACACACAAATCGTTGGCCACCATCCCTTCCCCAGGGCAGACACCTATAAACAAAGGGCAAGCCGACATGCAGGCATGCTTGCAAGAAGCTTACAGCATGGGGTCCACTTCCACACTAACTGCATGTCCTCCAAATAATTTTTTTGGAGGCTTGCAGTGTTTGGGACATCTCACCCTCCCCCGATCTCCAGCTCCTCAAGAGCCCAATTCAGGCTGGCCACCATTTTGGATGGCATCAAATCCTCTGCCCATATCTCAGTCTCAGAGTCTCTTAGCTTTCCATTGATTGAGAAGTGAGAATACTGCAAACAGTACTGCTTGCATCCAGCAAACATGTATTGATCATGGGTCAGGTTCAAACCTTAACCCACTCGAAACCCGGCAGGAAATTGTAAATACCACAGTGATCTAAAATTCACTCAAACTCAATTGGCAGGATGTGTTTTTATTTTCTTTTATAGAGTATATATAGACATGATTTTATACATGTTTACACAAATATTTGTAGATATTAATATATAGTTATACATGCTATGTACATGTCTGCATCTGTATACTTATATCTATCTATGCGAATGTTTAAGTATACTCTTTATTTGTTAAACCCATCAGAATTCATTCATGATTCAAACCTATCGGGCCCACTTAAAACACGGATCGAAACCCAGTAAGCGGATTTTAATTTCAAACCATTCAAAAAACTGCCAGAAAATTCATGTTCGAGTTTAAAATGTCCCAAAACTGCAGGACCCCACTCACAAACACCCTAATTAAATATGTGTGTGTATTTTATTCTTTAAAGAGTAGACATGCAATCTATCTAGTTAGCTCCTCACCTGTACCTTCTCTTCTCCTGAGGTACGGCCGCAGCCTGCTTCCTTATCCAGAAGGCACCTAGTATTATCGCCACACGTGTTGCCCGCATGAGTTGGCATCACACGTGGTGAGAGAGAGATCATACGTTCACGTCATACGTGGGACGAGTCAGTGATAGTAATGTTGTTGTCCACTCGTGTGGCCTGGGGCCTGGGGCCCGGGGATATATACATGTAACAGCTCAAGACTTTCAGACCATACACTCGGTTATCGAATTATGTGGTCCATGCCTCACTTCTCACGAGTGACATGAATCTCCACAATTTTTTTGTTCTTGCAAGAATCTGCAGCATTAAGAGTGTGTGTTTGTTTGATGTAGTCATGGCTGGGTCATTTCTACTTGTGTGCTGGCACAATTATTGTCCAATTGGAGCTGCATTTTATTATTTAGTTGGACTGTAGTTTTCAAATTTCTACGTGCAATCTTGATGACGTGATGGCTAACGGGCCTTCGACCCAGTAACCCGAGCCCATGGCCCTTGATCTAGGGCATCAACAAAACAATGCATGTTCTCTCTTATATCCGAAGATCAATTAAGCATTCAAACTATTCTATATAAAATACTTCACTCCAATTAAAAGAGGTATATTGATGTATCATTTATCACACTCACTACCTTAATTTAGGGGTAGGAATGGCAGCTCAATCTGAGGCTCCTCAGGCCTCTCCTGCCATACCTTCTCCCACAACTGCTGAGTAGCTCGTTGGAAGGGAAAAGAGGTTACGCAGTTGCCGCAGACCATCTCACATGAAGGAGTTGTTCAACATGTGCAAAATGCTCTCGCCATTGTCACAAGTCTTTCTCCATGCCCGAACGAGGATCTAGAGACTCTAGTAAAGCTACTCATCAAGAAGCGAGGAAAAAAGGAGTGAACCTCTGCGATGCCACGGAAATGTCATTTCTAAGACATCTTCCAAAAGAGTTAATGTATCAGAGAAACCCAAATCTTATCACCTTGCCAGATTTGCTCCACTTTATTCTGGAGAAGACGTTAGGTTGAATGTGCTGGATGAAATCGAGCCACTCGAGGGTGACTTGATCCAAAGGGAAGCTTCTTTGTTTTTTTTGCCCCCTCCTTGACAAGCAAAAAAATTTTTTACACTCATTGGTATTTTTTTTTTCGAGAATAAACCGAGAGGCTGCTACAAGTCCCCTAGCATTTCATTAATAAGTTCTTAACAAAACAACTCAAATAATGAAAAGTACAAAGATGTAACAATTACAAGATAAAACACAAATCCAATAGGGGGTTACTGAAGCTTCAAACGTCATCATGACGTTGCCACGTTGCATCAGCTGCATATGCGACCTTCCTTATGCTGCTGCTTTCAGTATAACCCGATCCGTCGTACTCTCCTCTGACGCCAATCATCCACCTCGCACCAGCCAATTGCTCCCTTAGAAGAAACTACTCCACCGCAGCTGCAACCACTCTTCTGCTCGTCTCTTGCTGGTCCATTCCTCAACAAACTACCGGTTATCCTCAATGATCCTCTTCTGTATCTTAGACCTCTCCTCCTGAAGAAGAAACCCCTAATCAACCTGTCAAGCCTACGCGGTTCAATTTACCTTTCTTCTTATTTACCTTCTTTCGAACCTGGTCAGTAGGGGAATTTCAGCATAAAGTTTTCAAACTCATCTTGAAACTACCCTTGTAATCTGTGGTCCACCTAGTTTAAAATGAACTTTTCAGTTCCTACACTTGAGTACTGCCTCTTTGAAATTAAACCCATCAAGGGCCAGACCTGACTCAAAAAACTCAGAACTTTCATCCGAGCTATGAGCGTCATCGCCCGATCCAAGAGTGCACACACTCTCTTCATAAACTCCACTAGTATCTCCCCCATCCACAAACCAATCAGCATCGGGCCCCAAGAAATTCCTTCTTAATCTATAAAACCTCGTCCCAGGAATATGTACTCAAATATGTGTCCCAATTTTTTGATCATATTTTCTTAATTTTTTTCCCATATTTATTTTATTTTTTGGTTATTTATATTATTATTTGGTATCAGATCTGGATTTTTGGACTCATAGTCAGCCCTAGAACATGGGACCCGATCCCGTACACTACTTGATTTGACTTTTCTGATAGTCATTTTTGATCAATTTTAGTTTCAAATACTATTTTTTAATATTTTAGATTTTTCATGATTTTCTGAAATTTTTCTGAATTATTTTACAAAATCTTCAAAACCAGTGTCGACCGGTATCGCTGATTGATTTCAGGATTTTTAATTTACAAACGGGATTAAATTTCTTTAATTTGATTTCATCATATTCCTTAGTATAATATTTTCTATTTTAGAGAATTTTTGGGAATTTTTCTGAATTTGTCAAAATTTTACCAAATAAAATAATATCGGGGTTTTTTCTGAATCCGGAGTTTTGATCGGATATGTTCCTTTTCTTTTCTCTTTTCTTCTCTCTTTTCTTTTTCTTTTCTTTTCTTTCACCATCTTCCACACTCTTCTACACACTTTAACCCCTTCTCTCTTCTTTTTTTACCTTTTTCTTTTTCTTTTCTTCTTCTTTTCTCCTTCTTTCTCCTTCATTTGGCCAGCGGCAGGGCTTCTCCCTCCTCTCCAAATCCTCTCTCTCCCCCATAATTTCTAACTCTCTCTTTTTCTAATCTCTCTCTTTCTCTACAACCCCTCCTCTATACAAACAAATCTCTCTTCCTCTAATTTCTTTCCCTCTCTCCCCAATTCCTCCAACCGCCAATGGCGACGACCCCTTCTTCTCCGACCACCGACGATGGCCTCACGGCCTGCGCGCCACCCCCCACAGCCACCTCCACCCTCCTCTCACTCCACCACCTATTTTAATTTCACCAAAAATCCTCAACACCTCCTAAATCACCACCTCCTCCACCCATCACCACCACAAAACACCACCTCCTTCCAATCCTACCACCAATTACCACCACAACCACCTCCTATTCCTCCTTCCTCCCTCAATATCCCCACCAATTTCTTCTTCTCAACCATCAAAATTTACCTCCAACCCACCACCGAAACCATCTTCTTCCACCTCCGCCCTTTCCCTTAGGCTTGCTGGCCTCCCTTGGACGGTGCATCACCGCCCCTGGCCGCGCACGACCAGTGCGCGGGCCAGGTGCAGGCCCAGTTACGACCCCCCTCTCTCTCCTTTGTTTCTCTCTCCTCTCTCTCTCTCCTCACTCCATTATTCTTCTCCTCTTCATTTTCTCTCTCCTGCGCACATGCACGTGCGTGGTATTTTTTTGGAGTTCCGAAATTTTACGGCGTATTCTGAGATTTTAAGCGAGTGATTCTCGCTTTATGTGTTACCCACTTTGACAGGTGTATTTGTATTTCTGGGACTGTATTTGTATTTATGGGACTGTGTATTTGTATCTCTGTGAACTGATATATTTGTATCGGTGTGATGAATGCTTGTAATAGCGTAATTTAATACCGATACATGTATACTGCTTGTAATACTACTCTATTACTGTGTTTGGCCGACCCTTCGTGGTCGCCCTGTCTTTGGGCACAGCTCTTCGGGCACAGCTCTTCGGGCTTTCTCTTATTTGTCCGACCCTTCGTGTCACCTTGTAGCCCTCTGGGATTTTCTCTATAGCCTCTGGGCTTAAACCCTTTGGGTTTCACATGCTTCACCCGGTAGGCGAGCCACCGCTCAGCGCTTTACCGCTAACTCTGTTCGAACGTAATTACACCGTGAGTGTGGCTTCGCCACGTACGTAGCATAAAGTTCATACGCTCGCTTCGCTGTGTGTATTGAGCTGCGCCGCGAGCGGTAACCACGCCGAGCGTGATAGCGTCTAGCGTTGTACGCTAGCTTCGCTCCAGCTTTGCTTAGCTCCACTTGGATATTCGCTTGGATGTTCACTAACTTTATTCCCGCTTACTTGTTTGCTTAATAGTTTAATTTATAGTTATTAATATCATGGCTGTGAAGAGTTTGAAATCTTTACTTGAATTGTTTTCTATAACTATATTATTTTCAGGTTTTTGTACCGATCTCCTGTCTCGGTACCATTTTCCCGTATTATGTTACACGATAGTTGATTATTTGTCATGTTATCACTTGACACCTGACACATGTATGTTATCACCTGACACCTGCTATATTATCACTTGACTCATGATTATCACATTATGAGAATGATAATTGATATCCTGTTATTCATGTACTCATGTTACTCATGTACCATTCTCCTGCTCATTCTTATAATCTAATAATTATATATATTCTTATAATCTGATAATCATATATAATCGGTAATAAAAAGGACAACTTTCATTAGGTCGGGGGAACCGATGGATATCAATATATATTCATGTTTACAGTGGTATTAGGTATTTTGTGTAACTAAAAATTTCAGTTCTACCTGAGGCATCCGGGTGTTCCGAGGGGTATGGTGGCACCCTACCTCCTGTTACAGTCCTGAATGGGCATATAATAAGACCCTTCTCATTTACGCCTCGCGGCCGATTCTGTAGACCAGCGACGGAATAACCTGGACCATGGTCCCGGGCATGTACAAGACCCACTGTAAATATTACTCATTGATACCCCCGTTGATTTTCAATAACCAACCTCGACTTACTCATATATGAATGTATATATATTGGGATGCTAGTACACATGCCTAGATATATGGGTCAGACGAGAACTAATAATAAGATGCTAAATATAATAACTTGTTAGTGTTTTATCGGATCGTTTTGCAAATCAGGTTGTATACACACAGATTACGGTGACATGGGGTAAATGTATATATGTGAGGTTTTTCTTGTTAGGATTATTCCTTCAACGTACTAGTTTCATGAAGCAGTAAAATAAGTTGTACAGGTTTTGCTCGCATTTAGTTTTATCAAATTTTGTATCTATCGGATTGTGTTTGTCAGATTTATTATTATTATTTATGCTATTATTAATCATTACTTGTCATTTGTATAATACACTACTTGTCTCTTGATATTACACTTACACTACTGTACTTAACCTCCTGACTTGCTTGCTCCTGGTTTTATACGAATTCCTTGGTTATCATTTATATTTATCTCTTCTTGCTTATCTGCATGACTTGGGTACCCGATATACTTCATGGTTCATGTTCATGCTATTCTCTTATTCCATTGAGAGCAACTCGGGTTGTATGCACTCAGTCGATAGAGACATGAGGTATATGGTATATATATGAGGGTTTCTTTATTTAGATTATCTCTTGATGTACTTATATCATGAATTTATCAACTGAGCTCATACAACTGGTTTTGTCACATCTGCATAACACATCACTTGATGTCTCACTTCATGCTCGTGTGTGTATGTTCACGATATGATTTTCGACGCGTGCTTTTCCGAGTCAGTTTTATCGATACATGTGTGTTTGCTTGTGCATGCCACTTGGCCTGATTTTACCACTCGTTGGTTAGCTTTCTGACTCCCCTAGACCTGCATGTCCAAATCTCGGAGCTTGGACCATGAAGTTTCCTGGCATTGATCAGAGTTGCGTAGCTGTAGCGTAGTAGATCAGCAGTAGACCATCTGGAGTCCTTTCTTCTAGCCCCTCCTGCTCGGCTCGAGCTTGTGAGAAAAATAAAGGTTTGAAAGTGAAGCTTTTTAAGAAAACACTTGGGAAACCCACTTTAAAGAATAAGAAACTTGAAGCTCAAAACTTGTATTTCTCAAAACTTGTTTTCTTGATTTTCAAAACTTTAAACAAAAATTTTTCTCTTTCAAAACTTTCAAAAATCTTGTCGAAATCTTATATATCAAAACTCTTACCAATGACCCTTATTTATAGGAATAGGGTAGAGATGATTAGAGAGTAAACTCAGGTGTTAAACATGTTAAAACATTGATTAAATCCAAATAAAGTAAAATAAACCCGTTTGAGAATAAAACAAAATCACTCAGAATAGAAACTAGCAGTTTCTGGCAATTTGCCAGAGGTTGGTCGACCACCAACGACTATAAAATTAGCTGTTGGAGCCAGCGGTCGACTGAGCTCAAACAAAGAGCTCAGCTCTTTTGGCGGTCGACCGAGTGGCGACCGAAACCCATAAATAGATAGCACTACAAGTGTAACACTTGTCTTAATTAATCACCTATTTAACACACTTGAGTGCCTTAGGGAGATAATGTGAAGATAAGAATTCATGTAGGATACTTATACTAAACCTTATACCATGCATATACTAGTATATATGTATATGGGTTTAAATATACACGTGCATGTTGACTTTTTTTACCATACTCCTCACCATACTTATTAGTACTATGCATCATGAAAGAGGAGGTATGGGGACCTTACTTATAGGAGTAAGGTAGAGATGTAGAGAGATGATGTTAGGGGGGGCACTTGGCATGATCTCATTAAAAGAAGTGAGGTATATAAAGGAAAATGGGAAGAAAACCCTCATTTAGCAACACACACTTTCTCTCTCTTCATTTCTAACTTCAAAACTCTTCCCTCTCTCTCCTTTTTGCTGCAGACCAAAACAACAGCAGCAGCCCATTTTCCCCCTCCATTTTTCCATTCACTCTCTCTCTCTCTCTCTCTCTCTCTTTCTCTCGTTCACTAACTCTTCTTCCCTTCCTTCCTTTAAACTAAAAAGCCTTCCTTTACCTATATTATCTGTGGCGCCCCGATCCTGGCGGGTATGGGGACGCCACTGTGACGTATATACGCAGGGCGATGGTACCATCACGTATGTATGCTAAGCATCAATACAACAAATACAGGGATCAGAGTGTGGAAATACGTGGTATTATATATTCCAACACAAAGTAGTACAAGTACTTAGTCATCACAGATTGTGACATAATTACATAAATATTACATCACTAGATAGTACAAAAGTAGACTGTACAAGGTATAAAAGATAGAACTCACGAGCTGGAAGAGGGAATCTCGCGAGCGGGGAAGACGGGATGGAACTACGGCTGATCCGCCTGCTCCTCGAAGTAGGCCTGGTCTTCAGCTGAAGGGTCCACCTCAGTCCAACCTGCTAAATCTGAACATACAAATCCAGGGTTGTTAGTGGGCAACCCAGCGAGTGCAAAAAGAAGCCAAGTGGTAAGTACAAATAATAGCAAGTGCATCATGTCATGTATAATGCACCCAAATCAATAAGCATGGAATAACCACAATAAATAGTGAAATATAGAAATGATATTAGAATTTATGTGGCATGAAATAAAGCAAGTGTAGCAGGTCAAATATCATGTAATCAAATTAGCAAGTAAGGAATAACTACCATAAATAACAAGTAATAGAATTCATGTAACATTAAGTCAATTATCGAGTTATTATTAAGACTCGTTCAATTTGTATGTTTCGGTATATGACCGGTGCCGTATACTTCCGCATACAAGCCGAGCGAGGTTGGTTATTGAAAATTGATGGGGAACGATAAACCATGTTTAGAATGGGTCTCGTGCATACTCAGGACAACGGTCCAGGAGTATACAGTACTGAGCCGGAACGTACCGCTAGGCACTGGGACTTACTATATGCCCGAAGGTCTTAGTATACGCCCGAACAGGAATAGAGTGTCATCGTTCCTCACAAGATATACCCAGGGGATTATAGCACACCCGGCAGGCAGGCAAGGGGTAGGGGTGCCAGTACACCCCTCGAAAACGCCTGGTGGTCTCCAGATCGAATCCAACAGGAATAGTTGTACAACACATGTATGGCCACCATAAACACAGAAGCTATATCGATACCCATCAATTTCCCCCATCCCAGTATAAGTTGTTTAAATATAACAGAGTCTCAAATAATAATGTCTATAGGGTATTCACAAAAGTACAATATCCATGGTTATCCTATTACGGGGGTCAACAAGAGTATACTATCAGGAGTAATGTCAGAAGCCTCCCTATTTCAGGGGTTCAAGTATACAAGAGTTCAAGAATACAGGAGTTCAGGAGTACCAAATATCTGGTAATAATAGAATAGTCATATCAAGTCCCCGTAAAAGTGATAGTCAGGAATATGTCATATAATACAGGTATCAGGGGTGGTAGTGTTCGGTCAAGGGTCATAATGTCAAGTCAATGTACTTGTACCACATGAAAGCATGTCATATACCGGGTGTCAGGATCAGGTGTCAAGTATAACATATATCAAGTACCGTGTCTAAATATCAAGTGACGTGGGATAGGTTTTAAATATCAAGTGCCGGTGTAAATACCGAGTGCCGGTGTCATAAATCATATATCAAGTGTAACATGCCAAGTGTAGGTGTAAATACTGAGTGCCGGTGTAAACACCGAATGCCAGTGTCATGAATCATATACCAAGTACGGTGTAAATACTGTGTGCCGGTGTAAATACCGTGTGCAACATCATACATTAACTCACATGGCATGGTAAAACTGTAAGTACACCTAGAGGGGGGGTGAATAGGTGTAAATGCTAATCTAAGGCTAAATGCAAACTCTAATGCTCTAAAAGCGGAAGCTAATGCAAGTGTTGGACAAACTAATACAATTCAACAAGTGTAGCCGAATTCCCCTTGCGAGGCTCTGAACTAACTCCTCTTGATTCCCCTTAAAATGGGTTGAGGTGCTATGTGAAGCTCTTGTTGGATGAGTATAAGTTAGGCACACACACACAAGCAATCCAAGCAATCAGGGATATAGCAATACAATGCACACAATTAAGCCAAGCAAGTGTAGATGAATTGCAATAGAAATATATGCAAGGCAATATGAAACAATGCTCAAAACACAAGCAAGTATATATGATGATATGAATGGATGATGCTTGCACAAATGTAAAAAGAGTAGAGTTGAGAGAAATTGGATCAAACGCAAAGACCAAGATGTGTTTCGAGGTTCGAGCCCCTAGCTCTACATCCCCGCCTACACCACCGTGTAGGATTTCCCAATCCACTATAGGAGTACCAAACTCCTCTCTCAACCTTACAAAGCCACCGAGGCTATACAACCACAATCCACACCTCTACCGAAGAGGTATACGGCCCGTAGCCGAAATACAACAAACCCACAACCTCTACCGAAGAGGCTCACAACAAACTCAATCACCCGATCACCTCTACCTAAGAGGGATTCACAAATAACAAGGGTGTTTTACAATAAAGAGGTTTACAACAACAACTTCAAACACTTCTCTTTCTTTTTCTCTTTTCTTTTTCCACACAAAACAAAGATCCTAATAACTTAGGATAGAAGATATAGCTCAAGTGGAAACTAAGTGTTTTGGAAACAAGCAACAAAGAAAAATACTTGGGAAAATTCTTGCCAAAAGATATAGAATGAAAATCAACACAAATATCCCAAATCCTATTTTCTTTGATTTTCCAAAAACACAAAACAAATAAAGATGAATCACTTTTAGCACTTAAACTCTTTTGAAAACACTTTTAAAACAATGAAAAAGATCTGGAAAAACTAGCACAAAAATCTTCACCAAAAACTCCAAACAATGGGGTTTATATAGCCCCTATACAAAACTAGCCGTTAGGCTGACGTGTCAGCCTGACAGGCGGTCGGTCGACTGGCCGGTCGACCGTCCAACGGCTATTTTTGACCGTTGACAGCTGCCGGTCGACTGGTCGGTCGACTGGTAACAACCCGAGACCAAACCTGTTTCAGTACAGTCGACTGGCCGGTCGACTGGCCGACGTGCACAGTTTTGTGCACGTCCGGTCGACTGGTCGGTCGACTGGCCGCTTGGCCCAGTCGACTGTCCCAGTCGACTGGCCCAACCTGGCAGACAGCAAAAATAGGTCAGGTTGGAACGCATTTTTAAGGTCTAAAACGTTCGAATTTGGAAATAAGTATATAGGATGAAGTTGTAGATATTGAAGTCTACTTTCTAATGCAACTTAAATCAAATCAATATCAATTTATATGAGAAAGTTATCAATAAAACACTGACAGGTATCAAAACAGAAACTGTAACTTATTTTCAGAACAAAGACAGATTTCAACCAAATATTTGACAACTTTAAAATTAGAATCAGGAAATGCTTATTAAATAAGAAATTTAGATCTAAAAGTTAACTTTGAAATACAAGTTAAATCATGTTATTTGAATATAAAAATAAAAAGTTATGATAATAAATATAGAAGGGTGTCAAGCCTTGAAATCCAAAACCGATTCAATCAAAAACCAAACATGTATTTTTATCAAACATGATTTTCCAAACATGAATAGAAATATCAAAATAAGTTTATCTTGAAGGTTAACGCATGTATGTATAGAAAGAAATCATCTACTATACATATAGAATATGAAAACTTGTTTTGATCAAACTATTCATGAAAACCAAATATCAAAACATAAAACTTGTGTGTTGTGCACTTGAGCATATCAACTAAACTAAGCTTTACAAATGGATCTAAAAACTCTATCTAAACTAGGATACCTAAGTCTTGCTTGTAGATCTTCTATCTTCAAGTAGACTAGCTCCCAAACCGTGATCTTCCAAGTGCAAAGGTATAATCTTGAAGCTTTGGCACCGGAATCACCATGATATGCTTCCAAAAACCCTTGTTGAAGCTAATCATCAAAACTAATAACCTGCTAATGATCTGAAACTTAGAAACACAAGATTATTAGTAAACATAACTACATGAGTGAGTCATCATCAAAACTAGAGTGGAAGGCCTTTGGGCCAACAATCTCCCCCTTTTTGATGATGACAAAACTCATGGAGTTATATATGCATGGATTAAAGTTAAGCTTCAAAGAAGCTCCCCCTTAACTCATGCATCATATAAACATGGTGCTCTAGATACTAATGGAATATTCAACATAAAGCATGTTCTAGATACCAATTAAAATAAGCAAACAACCAAACATATATGCAAACACAAGGAAGACATGCATATATAAAACACAAAACACAAATTCTTCTCCCCTTTTTTGTCAATCATCAACAAGGGGTAAAAAACATAAAAACAAATTTTTCTCCCCCTTTCTGTTAAAAACAAAAAAAATCAAGAAGGGGTAATCAAAACATTCGAAACAATACAAAATCTTCTCCCCCTTTTTGTTCTAAACCAAGAATCAATAAAGGGTTAAAAATCAAAACATTGATATCAGTTAAAAATATGTCAATAAAGTGCATCTAGATACCAATAGAAACAAAATCATGTAATCATAAAAGAGAGTCAAAAATACATATCATAATTTTTTTTATTGATTGTTACATGTTTTAACATATTAAAACATTTTGATACTAATTGATAAGCAAGCATACCAATGATACCAAATTGAAAATATATTTCATTCAAATTCAATTTTTAAAGTCATAAAGTGTGGGAGTGGAAATCAAATACCAATTGAAATAAGAAATTCAAATTTTCTCCCCCTTTATGAAATACTAACTAAAAACATGCTTAGGCTTGATTAAGGTATCAATTGAAAGACTAATTCAATTGAAATAAAAATTAAGTCACAAGCACTAGCATAAACAATATTTGTGCTTAAGATATAGAAATATAATAGCACAAATAAAACATGTAAATGTGTATGAAGATAAAATGAGTACCAATCACTAATAGATGATACCAAGTTGTAAGCATACATACACAAATCAACAAATATGAGTATACATAAAGAAATCAAATTGATACCAATTGAAAGAGTTCAATGATACCAATTGAATTAACAATAATAAGTATGGTATATCTCATATCACAAAGAAGAATCCGAACTAGTTAAAATGAAAAGTTTTGTAAACTAGTATGAAATCCTTCAAGCAAGGAATAAAACAAGATTATTTTTCATAGAAATGAAAATCACATAATAATTATTACTCTAATCAATTAAGCACAACTCATGAGAAACAAAACATGAGTAATAGATTTGAGTGTACAAATAAAATGTGAAGATCATAATCATGAAAAATATTTCATTAAACTCAATTATTCCTTTAAACATCAAAATTAGAAAATCATAAAACTAACTAGTTTAATCTTCAATGGCATATGTATGTCTGATGCAAACTAAAATATACATACATATCCAAAACTCAACGAGTCCACTAAAGTATATGCATGAAGGCACGTGGCTCAAAAAGGATGTATATGTATAAGATTAGTTTGAACTAGAAAGACATATACATGAGGTTAAACTTATAATACATGAAATATGAAAAACTAAATTTTCATCCAAAATCAATTTCATTTCAAGGTATATGTATGAATTGTCACTACACTAAGTATACATACATATCCCTAAACACAATTGAGTCCATAAATAGATTTTGCATTGAAGGCAAATGACTCAAGAGGTATACATGTATATCTTAATGTTTTGGCAAAATAAACATATACATGAAATAAAAACTCTTATAAATCCAAAAATATGAATACAAGTCTAAAATGTATGGATCATCAAAACTAGACTATACTAGCACATCTAATGGGTACAAATATGCATTCAAGCTCAAACATATATAAAGATTAATTTGTTTCCCATTATATGTACAAGTATACAACTAGTCTTAATGAAAACTAACATCTAAACATGTAATCAAGTCATGAAGCATTAAAACAAACATGAATACCATATTTTTAAATAAAACACATATAAGATTCATCAAAATTATTTTATTTGAATTCTAAAATACATAAACATGCAAATGGACATAACAAGTGCAAATGAACGAATCATCAAAACTTAGCTCATACGTGTGCATATAGTGAATACAAGTGAGCATATGTGTCTCAAATACTATACATGTATGTCATGGATCTAATAATCATGGAATTTACACACTAATCCAAAGACATCAAAAATATGCTTAAACAAATGAGACATGCTATAAATAATGAATCATAAAAGCATGTAAACAAATAATATGAGAGTTAGAGATTTATACCAAAACCGATGAGGGCACTTCTCTAATTCTCCAAAATAAGGTGGTCCTCCCACCAACTCTTCCCTTGAAAGTGATGCATCCATATGATTTCCTTTAAGTCCGGAACGCATCCACTCCAAGGTGTCAACACTCTCACGTCATGTGAGACCCCACACCTACATCAAAAATTGGAGGGGTGGTCTTTGGTACCCATACCTTCTTGGGTCCATGGGGGTTAGTCCCTTCTCTAACCCAAACAAACTTATTTGCTAAATTTACATTATTTAATCTATCAAAGCAAAATTTAGCAAGGTGGCCATTACGACCACAATGTGTACATGTGTACACATGAGCAAACATGTGAGAAGTGTGTCCGTGAGGAGCATGTGTATGCCGTGGAGGGTGTGCGTGCATAAAAGTTGGAACTTGTTTCATACGAACCAAGGTTTCCAAGCGAGTGTGGTTCATGACACATTGGCTCATAGTGGAGCCCAAACAATCAACCTTCTTCTTAAGCATGGATATATCATTGTTAATCAAAGAAGAAGTGTGGCATGCAATAGGTGTTCTAGGTGAAACTACCCTAGCATGGCAAATATGTGCATCCATATTATTTTTCAAAACAATATTTTTCTTTAAACAAATTTCTAATTCTTTTGAAATAAATTCAATTTCATTTTTCAAAGAATGGTTACTTTTTAAAACAAAATCAAGTTTTGAAGTTAAAGAATCATTTTTCTTCAAAACATCTTCACAATCATTTTTATTTTTCAAAATTTTATTTTCATTTAAAGCAAGATTAAGTTGAGATTTTAATGAGTCCCTTCATTAGCAATCTCATCCTTCTCTTGCAAAACAACATCAAGTCTAGCAATCAAATTTTTATTTTCATTATTAATGCCTAGACTCTTCTTTTTCAACAAGTTATATTTTTCTATTAGTTTTTCACAAACAATAGATAGTTCTTCATTTAAAGCATGGGGATCAACAAAATCATTTGAAGAACTAGCACAATCATTACTATCTAGTTGAGTTTCCGATTGTACCTCAAGGGAGTCATTCCCTTGGACCATGTAGCATTGTTGTGATTCGGATTCTCCACTAGATTCCTCTTCTTGTTGGATTTGGACTTGAAGCTTGGAGGTGGTGGTTGTTGTCAACTTGTTCCATACTGCAAAAGCGGAATCAAGATTAGAAACACATAAAAGATAGTCTTTAGGTAAAGTGCTTCTAATGGCCTCTAGGGCTTGTGCATTGGCCCCTATATGAATGAGGTTACCAAGATAGCATTTCTTGGTAGCCGCAAGGAAAGTATGTAAACCTAGGGTTTGAAGGTAAATGGACATTCTAGTCTTCCAAACAAGAATGTTGGAAGCATCATACATAGGTGGGGTCATGAAGTCCATGATAAACTAAATGTATGCAAACAAGTATTATGCAAATAAGAGATTAGCAAGCAAATGGATCACTCCTAGGATGTTAAGCCTAATATCAGGAGCACTAGCTCTGATACCAATTGTAAGTACACCTAGAGGGGGGGTGAATAGGTGTAAATGCTAATCTAAGGCTAAATGCAAACTCTAATGCTCTAAAAGCGGAAGCTAATGCAAGTGTTGGACAAACTAATACAATTCAACAAGTGTAGCCGAATTCCCCTTGCGAGGCTCTGAACTAACTCCTCTTGATTCCCCTTAAAATGGGTTGAGGTGCTATGTGAAGCTCTTGTTGGATGAGTATAAGTTAGGCGCACACACACAAGCAATCCAAGCAATCAGGGATATAGCAATACAATGCACACAATTAAGCCAAGCAAGTATAGATGAATTGCAATAGAAATATATGCAAGGCAATATGAAACAATGCTCAAAACACAAGCAAGTATATATGATGATATGAATGGATGATGCTTGCACAAATGTAAAAAGAGTAGAGTTGAGAGAAATTGGATCAAACGCAAAGACCAAGATGTGTTTCGAGGTTCGAGCCCCTAGCTCTACATCCCCGCCTACACCACCATGTAGGATTTCCCAATCCACTATAGGAGTACCAAACTCCTCTCTCAACCTTACAAAGCCACCGAGGCTATACAACCACAATCCACACCTCTACCGAAGAGGTATACGGCCCGTAGCCGAAATACAACAAACCCACAACCTCTACCGAAGAGGCTCACAACAAACTCAATCACCGATCACCTCTACCTAAGAGGGATTCACAAATAACAAGGGTGTTTTACAATAAAGAGGTTTACAACAACAACCTCAAACACTTCTCTTTCTTTTTCTCTTTTCTTTTTCCACACAAAACAAAGATCCTAATAACTTAGGATAGAAGATATAGCTCAAGTGGAAACTAAGTGTTTTGGAAACAAGCAACAAAGAAAAATACTTGGGAAAATTCTTGCCAAAAGATATAGAATGAAAATCAACACAAATATCCCAAATCCTATTTTCTTTGATTTTCCAAAAACACAAAACAAATAAAGATGAATCACTTTTAGCACTTAAACTCTTTTGAAAACACTTTTAAAACAATGAAAAAGATCTGGAAAAACTAGCACAAAAATCTTCACCAAAAACTCCAAACAATGGGGTTTATATAGCCCCTATACAAAACTAGCCGTTAGGCTGACGTGTCAGCCTGACAGGCGGTCGGTCGACTGGCCGGTCGACCGTCCAACGGCTATTTTTGACCGTTGACAGCTGCCGGTCGACTGGTCGGTCGACTGGTAACAACCCGAGACCAAACCTGTTTCAGTACAGTCGACTGGCCGGTCGACTGGCCGACGTGCACAGTTTTGTGCACGTCCGGTCGACTGGTCGGTCGACTGGCCGCTTGGCCCAGTCGACTGTCCCAGTCGACTGGCCCAACCTGGCAGACAGCAAAAATAGGTCAGGTTGGAACGCATTTTTAAGGTCTAAAACGTTCGAATTTGGAAATAAGTATATAGGATGAAGTTGTAGATATTGAAGTCTACTTTCTAATGCAACTTAAATCAAATCAATATCAATTTATATGAGAAAGTTATCAATAAAACACTGACAGGTATCAAAACAGAAACTGTAACTTATTTTCAGAACAAAGACAGATTTCAACCAAATATTTGACAACTTTAAAATTAGAATCAGGAAATGCTTATTAAATAAGAAATTTAGATCTAAAAGTTAACTTTGAAATACAAGTTAAATCATGTTATTTGAATATAAAAATAAAAGTTATGATAATAAATATAGAAGGGTGTCAAGCCTTGAAATCCAAAACCGATTCAATCAAAAACCAAACATGTATTTTATCAAACATGATTTTCCAAACATGAATAGAAATATCAAAATAAGTTTATCTTGAAGGTTAACGCATGTATGTATAGAAAGAAATCATCTACTATACATATAGAATATGAAAACTTGTTTTGATCAAACTATTCATGAAAACCAAATATCAAAACATAAAACTTGTGTGTTGTGCACTTGAGCATATCAACTAAACTAAGCTTTACAAATGGATCTAAAAACTCTATCTAAACTAGGATACCTAAGTCTTGCTTGTAGATCTTCTATCTTCAAGTAGACTAGCTCCCAAACCGTGATCTTCCAAGTGCAAAGGTATAATCTTGAAGCTTTGGCACCGGAATCACCATGATATGCTTCCAAAACCCTTGTTGAAGCTAATCATCAAAACTAATAACCTGCTAATGATCTGAAACTTAGAAACACAAGATTATTAGTAAACATAACTACATGAGTGAGTCATCATCAAAACTAGAGTGGAAGACCTTTGGGCCAACAAAAACTACAGTAGTAAGTGCTAGGCATGTTAAAATATCCACATATAGATATCATGCTATAAATACAAGAGCGTTATTTTTAAGTATATTAAAAAGCACTCGCCTGAAACTGGGGTGAAATACCGGTTAAAAATCCAGGAAATCGACGATCCGTACGAGCAATCCACTAGCCCATAGGTATATATTAAAATATATAAATATAAATATATATATATATATATTGGAGAGGAAGTGAGAGAGGAGAGAGAGAGAGGAGAGAGAAAGTTGTAAGAAGGAGAGAGAGAGAGAAAGAGAGAGAAAATAGGGTATTTTTAGAAAAGGATTATAAATTAAAAGGGGAGGGGTAGGGTTGTAAATATGGGGAAGTAAATTTAGAATGAGGGGATGGGTATTTTAGGAAATGTGGGAAATGTTAGTTTTAGGGAAAGGAATGAAAAGAAAGAAAGAATGAATGAAAGAGAAAAAAAAGAAAGAAAGAAAGAAAGAAAAAATGGAGGGGATGGGGGGTGGCCGTCGGCCACCGCCGGCGCCGGTGGCCAGGCGGCGGCGCCGCCGGGTGAGGGGATGTGGTGCGCGGCTTAGGTGGGAGGAGGGAGGTGGAGTTGGTGTTGGAGTTTTGAAGTTGGTTGTTGTTGTTGTTTGGTGGTGGTGGTAGATGGTGGTGGTGGTGGTGGTTGTGGAGGTTGTGGTGATGATTGGTGGTGTTGGGGAGTTAGAGGAGGAGGAGGAGATGATGATGAGGTGGTTGGAGTGGTGGAATTGGTGGAGGTGGTGGTGAATTTTGGAGGAGGAAGGGAGGTGATGGCGGTGAGTTTTGTTGAAATTGGAGGAGGATGAAAGTACACCTAGAGGGGGGGTGAATAGGTGTAAATGCTAATCTAAGACTAAATGAAAAACTTAATGCTCTAAATGCGGAAGCTAATGCAAATGTTGCACAAACTAATACAATACAACAAGTGTAGCCGAATTCCCCTTGCGAGGCTCTGGACTAACTCCTCTTGATTCCCCTTGAAATGGGTTGAGGCGCTATGTGAAGCTCTTGTTGGATGAGTATAAGTTAGGCACACACACACAAGCAATCCAAGCAATGTGCACACACAATCAAGCCAAGCAATTAAGGATATAGCAATATGAATCATGCAATGGCAACACAAGCAATGTATATAATATGCTATGGCAATAAGAATGATGCTATGCACAAATATAAAGTGAGAGAGAGTTAAAGAGACAAGTGGAGCAAACGCAAACACAACTATATGTTTCGAGGTTCGAGCACCTTGCTCTACATCCCCGCCTACACCACCGTGTAGGATTTCCCAATCCACTATAGGAGTACCAAACTCCTCTCTCAACCTTACAATGCCACCGAGGCAATACAACCACAATCCACCTCTACCGAAGAGGGATACGGCCCGTAGCCAACAACAAACACCACTACCTCTACCGAAGAGGTTTACAACACAATCGCCTCTACCAAAGAGGGATCCAAACCAATACCACTCCGATCACCTCTACCGAAGAGGGATTCACAAAAGCAAGGAGGGTTTACAATTTAGAGGCCACAACAACAACCTCAAAACTCTCTCTTTTCTCTTTTTCCACAAAAACAAGATCTTAATAGTTTAGGATAGAAGATATGACTCAAGTGTGGAAAATTAGGTGTTTTGGAAAACAAGAACACAAAGAAAATACTTGGGAAAAAAATTCTTGTAAAAGATATAGAATGGAAATCAATACAAATATCCCAAATCCTATTTTCTTTGATTTTTTCAAAAACCTAAAACAAGATGAATGAATCCTTTTTGCACAAAAAACTCTTTTGAAAACACTGTTAAAACACTAGTAAAGGTCAGGAAATTTTGGCATAGAAATCTTGAAGAGAAACTCCAAACAATGGGGTTTATATAGGCCAAATTCAAAACTAGCCGTTAGGCTGACGTGTCAGCCTGACAGGCCTGGCGGTCGACCGCCCGGTCGACCGTCAAACGGTCAAAAATATGACCGTTGACAGCTGCCGGTCGACCTGGCGGTCGACCCAAACAAACAGAGACCAATCTGGTCACAGTCGGTCGACCGCACGGTCGACCGTCTACAGAAACAGCCGACGTGCACGGTTTTGTGCACGTCCGGTCGACCGGCCGGTCGACTGGCCGCTTGTCCCGGTCGACCGTCCGTGTCGACCGGCCCAGCCTGGCAGGCAGCAAAATGGGTCAGATTAAAACACATTTTTCGAGCTGAAAACGTTCGAATTTGGGAATAAGTATATAGGATAAAGTTGTAGATATTGAAGTCTTCTTTCTAATGCAACTTAAATCAAATCAATATCAATTTATATGAGAAAGTTATTAACAAAATACTGACAGGTGTCAAAACAGAAACTGTAACCTGTTTTCAGAACAAGGACAGATTTCAACCAAATATTTGATAACTTTAAAATTAGAATCTGAAAAAGGTTATTAAATAAGAAATTTAGATCTGAAAGTTATCTTTAAAATTCAAGTTAAATCATGTTATTTGAACATAAAAATAAAAAGTTATGATAATAACTATAGAAGGGTGTCAAGCAGATCTGTAGAACTAAAAACCGGTTCAAATCCAAAACCCGATACATGTATTTGAAATCCAAATCCGATTCAATCAAAAACCAAACATATTGAATTTATGTGTGTGTATTGTGAACTTGAGCATATCAACTATACTAAACTTTACAAATGGATTTAAAACTCACAATCTAAACTAGGATACCTAAGTCTTTTCTTGATGATCTCCATCCTTAAGTAGACTTGCTCCCAAACGCGTGATCCACCGAGTGCAAAGGAAAGATCTTGATGCTTGAGCACCGGAATCACCATGATAAGCTTCTAAACTCCTCTTGTTGAAGCTATCACCAAACTAATATCTTACTAATGATCTGAAACTTAAAATCACAAGATTATTAGTAAACATAACTACATGAGTTGATCATCATCAAAACTAGAATGGAGGGCCTTTGGGCCAACAATCTCCCCTTTTTGATGATGACAAAACTCATGGAGTTATATATGCATGGATTAAAGATAAGCTTCAAAGAAGCTCCCCCTTAACTCATGCATAAACAAATAAACATTAAATATGCAATGAATGACAATGCATATAAACAAGGTGCTCTAGATATCAATGAAATATTCAAAATAAAATATGTTTCTAGATACCAATTCAAAATAAAACAAGACATGTAAACATGCTCTAAATACCAATTAAACTAATTAAACTAGATATCAATTAACATCATATATGCAAACACAACAAATACTCCCCCTTAAGCAAGGAAGACATGCATAACAAATACTTCTCCCCCTTAGATAAGGAAGACATGCATATATAAAACACAAAACACAAATACTTCTCCCCCTTTTTGTCAATCATCAACAAAGGGGTATAAAACATAAAAACAAATTTTCTCCCCCTTTTTGTCAAAAACAAAAGGATTAAGAAGGGTAATCAAATCATTCATAACAACAATGATACCAATTCAAGATAAGACAACAAAGTGCATATTGATACCAATTTGAAAAGTAAAACATGTAAATCAATCAAGAATACATATCATTTTTTTTTTAAATTTTAAGGCAACTTGATACCAATTGATAAGCAAACATATAGCATACCAATGATATCTAAACAATCTTGATATCAATAGAAAGTATTTTACTTTTAAGAGCATATGATACCAAATTGAAATTTTTTTTTTATTTAAAAATTCATTTTTTTTTGAAGTCATAAAGTGTGGGAGTGGAAATCAAATACCAATTGAAAAATAAGAGATTCTAGTTTACTCCCCCTTTATGAAATACCAACAAAAAAAAACATGCATAGGCTTGAATTAAGATGCCAATTGAAAATTAAATCAATTGAAATAAAGGTAAAAATCAAGCTCTAGCATAAACAAGATTTGTGCTTAAGATATAGAGATATAGTAGCACAAATAAAAACATGTATATGTGTATGAAATAGAATGAGTATCAATCACTAATAGATGATACCAATTGATAGCATACATACACAATAAATAAATATGAGTATACAAGAAGAATCAAATTGATACCAATTGAAAGAGTTCAATGATACCAATTGAAATAACAATAATAATCATGGTATAACTCATATCACAATGAAGAATACGAACTAGTTAAAATGGAAAGTTTTGTAAACTAGTACGAAATCCTTCAAGCAAGGAATAAAACAAGATTATTTTTCATAAAATATGAAAATCACATGATAATCATCACTCTAATCAATAAAGCATAATTTTGACTCATGAAAACAAAACATGAGCAAGGCAATAAATATGAGTGTACAAGTAAAATGTGAAGACCATAATCATGAAAATTTGCATTAAGCTCTTTTTAAATTCCTTTAAACAAAAATTCATCAAAAACATGAGAATCATAAAAACTACTTAATCTTCAAGGCATATGTATGTCTAGTATAAACTAAAATATACATACATATCCAAAACTCAACGAGTCCACAAAAGTAAATGCATGAAGGCACGTGGCTCAAAAGGATGTATATGTATAAGATTAGTTTGAACTAGATAGACATATACATGAAGTTAAACATGAATACATGAGACATGAAAAGCTAAAATTTTCTTTAAAAACCAAGTTCATTTCAAGGTATATGTATGAATTGTCAACACACTAAGTATACATACATATCCCTAAACACAATTGAGTCCATATATATAGATTTGCATGAAAAGCAAATGACTCAAGGGGTAAACATGTATATCTTAATGTTTGGCAATACAAACATATACATGAAGTGAAAACACATGATTTTTTAAATAAATTCAAAAATAGGAATACAAGTTTAAAATGTATGAATCATCAAAACTAGACTATACTAGCACATCTAATGGGTACAAATAAGCATTCAAGCCCAAACATATATAGATTTGTTTGTGGCCCATTCTATGTACAAGTATAATTCCTAGTCTTAATGAAAACTAACATCTAAACATGTAATCAAAAACATGAAGCATCAAAGCAAACACGAATATCATATTGCTAAATAAACACATACAAAATTCATCAAACTTCTTTTATTTGAAACAAATTTCTAGGTATATGTATGATTCATCCAAATCTAACAATATACATACATATCCCAACCGTAAACGAGTCTATTAAAAGTATTTGCATGAAGGCAAAAGACTCATGGGTATACATGTATATTTATTAGTTTTGAATTCAAAATACATATACATGAAGTAAAAGCATGAAAATAGGCATAGCAAGTATAAATGAAGGAATCATCAAAACTAGCTTATACGTGTGCATGTAGTGAATACAAATGAGCATGAAGTTCAATCATATATAAATTGATTTGTTCTCACTATGTGTACATGTATACATGCATGTTTTGATAAATCTACATCTAAACTAGTTTATACCACATAAAGCATAAAACAAAAAAAAATCATCATGAGAAAACTAAAACATGATTACTATGTAAATTCACATGTATTTGATTCATGATGTACATTATAGCTAAACAAAAGGTGAGAACACTAAATATGAGTTTATATAAGCATGTGTGTCTCAAATACTATACATGTATGTCAAGGATCTAATAAACATGGCATTTACACACTAATCCATAGACAATGAAAACATGCTATAAAACAAATGAATATGAAAGCATGTAAACAATAATAAGGAGTTAGGAATTGTTACCAAACCCTAGAAGGCAACTCTCCTTATCTCCAAAACATGGTGGTCCTTTCCACCAAAACTTCCCTTGAAAGTGATGCATCTAAATGATTTCCTTTAAGCTTGGAACGCATCCACTTCAAGGTGCCATCACTCTCACGTCATGTGAGAGCCCACACCTACATCAAAATTCTTAGGGGTGGTCTTTGGTACCCATACTCTTTTGGGTCCATGGGGTTAGTACCTTCTCTAACCCAAACAAAATTCTTTACTAAATTAGGAGTATGTAATCTATCATAGCAAAATTTAGCAAGGTGGCCCGTGCGACCACAATGTGTACAAGTGTACACATGAGCATACATGTGTTGATGGTGTCCGTGAGGAGCATGTGTATGCCGTGGAGGGTGTGCATGCATAAAGTATGGAACTTGTTTTTTTCGAACTAAGGATTCCAAGCGTGTATGGTTCATGGCACATTGGCTCAAAGTGGAGCCCAACCAATCTACACTCTTCTTAACAAACAAATATCATCATTGATTCTAGAAGAAGAGGTACATGCATTAGGTAGACTAGATGATGAGGCTACACTAGCATAGCAAACATGTGCATCAATCTTATTATGCAAAACTATGTTTTTCTTTAAACAAACATCTAGATCATTTGAAATAGAAATTATTTTATTTTTCAAAGCAATATTCTCTTTTAGAACAAAATCAACTTTTGAAGACAAGTTTTCATTTTTCTTCAAAAGAACATGACAATCATTTTTATTTTTCAAAAATTCATTTTCTTTTAAGGCAAGATCAAGTTGAGATTTTAATGAATCCCTCTCATTAGCAATCTCCTCTTTCTCTTGCAAAACAACATCAAGTCTAGCAATCAAATTTTTATTTTCATTATCAATGCCTAGACTCTTCTTTTTCAACAAGTTATATTTTTCTATTAGTTTTTCACAAACTATGGAAAGTTCTTCATTCAAAGCATGGGGATCAATATTCTCATTACATGAAGAACTAGCACTATCATCACAATCTAAGTGGGGTTCCGAATGTACCTCAAGGGAGTCATTCCTTGAACCATGAAGCATTGTGAGTCGGATTCTCCACTAGACTCCTCCGGTTGATTTGGCAATAGAAGCTCGGAGGTGGTGGTTGTTGTCAATTTGTTCCATACTACAAAAGCGGAATCAATGTTAGAAACACGTAAAAGATAATCTTTAGATAATATGCTTCTAATGGCCTCTAGGGCTTGTGCATTAGCCCCTAAATGATTACCATTACCAAGATAGCATTTCTTGGTAGCGGCAAGGAAGACATGCAAACCTAGGGTCTTTAGGTACATGGACATCCTATACTTCCAAATAACAATGTTTGAAGGGTCAAAGCTTGGTGGGGTCATAAAGTCCATGGTATAAACTATATGAGTGTGCAAACAAGCAAATGCAAACAAGATTAGCAAGTAAATGGATCTTACTCCTAGGATGTTAAGCCTAAGTATCAGGAGCACTAGCTCTGATACCAATTGAAAGTACCCTAGAGGGGGGTGAATAGGTGTAAATGCTAATCTAAGACTAAATGAAAAACTTAATGCTCTAAATGCGGAAGCTAATGCAAATGTTGCACAAACTAATACAATACAATAAGTATAGCCGAATTCCCCTTGCGAGGCTCTGGACTAAGTCCTCTTGATTCCCCTTAAAATGGGTTGAGGCGCTATGTGAAGCTCTTGTTGGATGAGTATAAGTTAGGCACACACACACAAGCAATCCAAGCAATGTGCACACACAATCAAGCCAAGCAATCAAGGATATAGCAATATGAATCATGCAATGGCAACACAAGCAATGTATATAATATGCTATGGCAATAAGAATGATGCTATGCACAAATATAAAGTGAGAGAGAGTTAAAGAGACAAGTGGAGCAAACGCAAACACAACTATATGTTTCGAGGTTCGAGCACCTTGCTCTACATCCCCGCCTACACCACCGTGTAGGATTTCCCAATCCACTATAGGAGTACCAAACTCCTCTCTCAACCTTACAATGCCACCGAGGCAATACAACCACAATCCACCTCTACCGAAGAAGGATACGGCCGTAGCCAACAACAAACACCACTACCTCTACCGAAGAGGTTTACAACACAATCGCCTCTACCAAAGAGGGATCCAAACCAATACCACTCCGATCACCTCTACCGAAGAGGGATTCACAAAAGCAAGGAGGGTTTACAATTTAGAGGCCACAACAACAACCTCAAAACTCTCTCTTTTCTCTTTTCCACAAAAACAAGATCCTAATAGTTTAGGATAGAAGATATGGCTCAAGTGTGAAAAATTAGGTGTTTTGGAAAACAAGAACACAAAGAAAATACTTGAGAAAAAAATTCTTGTAAAAGATATAGAATGAAAACCAATACAAATATCCCAAATCCTATTTTCTTTGATTTTTTCAAAAACCTAAAACAAGATGAATGAATCCTTTTTGCACAAAAAACTCTTTTGAAAACACTGTTAAAACACTAGTAAAGGTCAGGAAATTTTGGCATAGAAATCTTGAGGAGAAACTCTAAACAATGGGGTTTATATAGGCCAAATTCAAAACTAGCCGTTAGACTGACGTGTCAGCCTGACAGGCCTGGCGGTCGACCGCCCGGTCGACCGTCAAACGGTCAAAAATATGACCGTTGACAGCTGCCGGTCGACCTGGCGGTCGACCCAAACAAACAGAGACCAATCTGGTCACAGTCGGTCGACCGCACGGTCGACCGTCTACAGAAACAGCCGACGTGCACGGTTTTGTGCACGTCCGGTCGACCGGCCGGTCGACTGGCCGCTTGTCCGGTCGACCGTCCGTGTCGACCGGCCCAGCCTGGCAGGCAGCAAAATGGGTCAGATTGGAACACATTTTTCGAGCTGAAAACGTTCGAATTTTGGAATAAGTATATAGTATAAAGTTGTAGATATTGAAGTCTTCTTTCTAATGCAACTTAAATCAAATCAATATCAATTTATATGAGAAAGTTATCAACAAAACACTGACAGGTGTCAAAACAGAAACTGTAACCTGTTTTCAGAACAAGGACAGATTTCAACCAAATATTTGATAACTTTAAAATTAGAATCTGAAAAAGGATATTAAATAAGAAATTTAGATCTGAAAGTTATCTTTAAAATTCAAGTTAAATCATGTTATTTGAATATAAAAATAAAAGTTATGATAATAACTATAGAAGGGTGTCAAGCAGATCTGTAGAACTAAAAACCGGTTCAAATCCAAAACCCGATACATGTATTTGAAATCCAAATCCGATTCAATCAAAAACCAAACATATTGAATTTATGTGTGTGTATTTTGAACTTGAGCATATCAACTATACTAAACTTTACAAATGGATCTAAAACTCACAATCTAAATTAGGATACCTAAGTCTTTTCTTGATGATCTCCATCCTCAAGTAGATTTGCTCCCAAACGCGTGATCCACCGAGTGCAAAGGAAAGATCTTGAAGCTTGAGCACCGGAATCACCATGATAAGCTTCTAAACTCCTCTTGTTGAAGCTATCACCAAACTAATATCTTGCTAATGATCTGAAACTTAAAATCACAAGATTATTAGTAAACATAACTACATGAGTTGATCATCATCAAAACTAGAGTGGAGGGCCTTTGGGCCAACAGAGGAGGAGGGGGTTTTGGGGGTGATGGAAGTGTGAAAGGGAGGTGGGTGATGGGGAGTGAGGCGGCGGCGGCTAGGGCAGCGGTGGTGATGGTGGAGGCGACAGTGGTGATGAGTTGGGTGATGGTGTTGGAGTTAGAGATTGAAATAGAAGATAATGGAGAAGGAGAAGGGAGGAAAGAAGGTAATTAAAGAAGGGAGAAAGAGAGGGAGAGAATGATGAGGGATGCGGGGAATGCCCCCCTTTTGCTGCTACTGCTGCTGGAGTTGCAGCTGCTGCTGCTGGATGAGTTGCAGGGGATGGGAGGTGGAGTGAAGGAGAAGAAAAGAAAAGAAGAAAAGAAAGAAAGTTAAAAAAAAAATTAATAAGAAAATAAAATAAAATAGTTTAAATTTTTTATTATTAAATAATTTATTTATTATAATTTATGGAAGGATAAGGTAGGGGAGTAGAGAAGGAAAAAGAAAGAAAAGAAATTGTCGGTAAATAATATTATTATTTTAATAGAGCGAAAATTTGACTATTTCATAAACGTTTCAAAAAATTCTCAAAAATAGAAAATATTAATTGAAGATACTCAATGAAATTGGATTTGAAAAATTCAATGTAGTTTTCAAATTAAAAATCTTAAAATCTTCCGGCGGTACCGGCCGACACCAGAATCGGAGAAATTTTGATAAATTTAGAAAAATTTCAAAAAATATTTTTAGATAGAAAATGAATTCTAAGATGTAACGTGAAAGCCGTTTTTAAAAATTCAATCCCATATGAAAGCTAAAAATCCGGGAATCAGTCAGCGATGCTTACCGACACCGGATTTGGAGATTTTGCAGAAAAATTCTGAAAAATTCTAGAAAATTATGATAAATCTAAAATATTAGAAAACAGTGTCTGAAAATAAAATCGGTCAAATCGGACTAACAGAAAGGTCAAATCGGGCTATTGGCTGGTACCGGGTTCCCGGTCCGGGTCAGGGCTTACTTTAGGTCTGAGAATCTAGATCCGATACTCAATAATATAAGTAATCACATTTCAAAAGTAAATACTGGAAGAAAATTAAACAATACGGTCGAAAAACTTTGGGACACGTATCAGGGTACGTATCCCGGGAACGGGTTGCTACATTATCTCCTCCAAAAACCTATTAGAATATGAAAAAGTTGTGATCTAACATCACCTTAGAGGGATAATTCTTAAAGATAAGGTTGGTCTAGGTTAGCAAGATAGGAGAGTGAATTTGATTGAAGAAGCAAATCCTTAAGCCTACTACACCCCTCTTATACACTTTTAACTATAAACTACTAATGATGTTGTTATGGTCTTGTAGACTCCATTATAGCCGGTAACCAAGCTTGATAATCGGGAATATTCTCTTCAAGGGTGAGTAAAACATCCAAACCCCAAAATAATGTAGGTAGTTGTCAAGTTTGAAGTAAAGTAGAAATTGCTAAATTATAATTGGATGTGGATATGAATGATAATATATGTGTATGGCTTCTAGATTTTAAGTATGCATTAAAGACAATCTTATGGTAAACATGTTGTAACTATTTTCATATATGCTTACCATTGTGCATGATTGATAACTTTATTGTGTGTATACACGGTAGTCAAACACATGCCTCTTAAGAAGAAATAGTTTTATGAATAAATGTAATACTTGATCTTATGCATATATACGGCTACGCATAAATTAAGATGATATAAAGTGTGGTTACCTTGAAAAGGCTCACATGTTATTAACTTAGCAAGTTGTTAGTTATACATGTTAATGATTTTCATAATATTGGCATAATATAAAGTGGCAATCATGAAAATCATTTATATTGATATTGCTTTATGAATCCTTGTATGTTGTTATTACATGAAAGTTATAATTATTTGGAGGAAGGGACCGGGTTTAACCGGAGATGACCGAAAGGGAGAATATTACGTTGAATAACATATAGGAGGAAGGGACAGGGTTGAACCAGAGGTGACCGGAGGGGAGATTATTACGTTATTAGCGTATTGGAGGAAGGGACCGGGTTTAACTGGAGGTGACCGAAGGGGAGTCCAACTTCATGTTTAACAAGAGTGTAAATAATAAAACTGAAATTTGTTTTATTCTTCATATGGTTAAGATAGAAAATGCATGTTAAAACTATAAAAATTTCTTTAACTTTAGACCTGTGATGAGTCGACTGATATAGGCAAATTCTAACTATATAAGTCGACTAATTCATGGGCCAAGTTGACTATAAATGTGAGATACAGATACGCAAGTCTCTGGAAATCAAGATTAGTCGACTATATAAGATAGGGTAGTCGACTAGTTTTAGTTACAGACAGCAAACAGAAAGTGAACATCTTATTTTGGTCAGGATTAGTCGACTATAGATGGTGATAAGTCGACTAGTACCAAGATTAGTCGACTATATATGATAGGGTAGTCGACTATCTTTAATTACAGACAGCCAACAGAGAGTGGATATCTTTTTGGACAGGGCTTAGTCGACTATGGCTTTAAGGCAAGTCGACTAGTAACAGGATTGTCGACTATAGGAAGGGCAAGTCGACTAATAAGACCAATCACTGTATTTTGGTCAAGACTTTCAACAGATAACTAAAAATACAAAAAAAAGTACAAATTACAATTGTTACCTTTATAATAAAGTCCAATAGACATACATAATGGTCATGCATATATTTGTTGTTTTACTCACTGAGCTGTTGAGCTCACCCTGTTATATTAATCACCTTCAGGTTTGGATAAAAGTAAAGGACCCGCTTAATGGCAAATACGGGACATGTAGCAGTGGGAGATCATTTTCACTTTTGGCATGTTCCATCTTATGTATATATTATTTAAGAAATACTATATAAAACCTTCTATGTTGATGCTTGCCATAAACTTTTGTAATACATTATAATTGTGTTATAAGGTGCTTGACTTGAATTTTGTTAATGATATGGAGCTTATGGAGTAGAATTGCGTAGACTTATGGATTTCTATACCGGGTTGTTGGAACAATGTTGGAAACTTGAGATAAATCATGTCGAGGTTATATATGCATTTTGAGCGAAAATGTTATGAAGCAATAAGTAAGCTGTCGCTAACCCAAATCGAAGTGTTGTATCTTGATGCGTCCCACGCTTAGATTAAGGATAACCAGTGTTGATAGTGATAATGGAAAATATTAAGACTGGGACCGTTACAACAAGTTTTTGTGGTCAACCGACATGCACAACTCTGCATGTGCACGAGCTTGTGCATATTCGGTCACCAACAGAGCAATTAGCTCTGGCTAGCGGTCGATCGTACGGTCGACCGACTACATCCCAAAGTCTTGATTTTTCTATTTTTTATGATACACTTTAAATCCAAATAAATCTCTGTAAAATCTACAAAAACAAGTTCATATAAATAACTAGAGTACAAATATTGTTGAAACTTAGATTTTGATGATAACAAACTCATGACTATATACACATATATATATCCTCACATTTGTGATGAAAGTTTATTGGCGCTCAAATTGAAGTAATATAACTCTATTTTTAACTTTTTGTAGCACAAGATGATACAAGGATATTTACTATTTTTGTGTAATTTTTCTTTATCTTTAGAAGATTGTAAAAGCTTTGATCACACACAAAAATAATTCTACAGTCGACTTATCCTCTTCTATAGTCGACTTGCCTTTTTATGTAGTTGACTGTGTATGTTTACAGAGAATTGTCTGCTCTCTAGTTTTCATATGTTAACAAAGTTAGTCGACTTATTCATACACCTAGTCGACTAATTCTATTTTTAAGAGACTTATCTGTTTGTGTCTATCAGTTATAATCGACTTGAACTAATTCCTAGTCGACTAATCTAGGCAAAAATTACATAGGCTAGTTAACTAATCCCAGTTCCTAGTCGACTAATAGTCAGTTTTTGACTATTGGATAGTTTTCAGGTTCCGATGTTTTTTCAACATTTTAAACATTCAAATTTAAATTGATAACTACCCTAGTTGACCCTTGTTTTCACTATAAATAGGGATATTATCTCTGGGTCAATCACCAATTCAATTCATAAGTTTTCTGTCAAAAAACCCTGATAAAAGTTTTGTTTTTCAGAAAATTGTTTTCCACTTTCTGTTTTTCCCACAATTCCAATCTTTTGTGAAGAATTCTGAGAGTCCTCCTATAAGGAACCTTATTCAGTCATTCACATACAATTTTCAAGGCTTATAGGTTACATTATATTCAATCAAAGAAAGTGTCTTCTTGGTGTAAAGAAGAGATGTACAAATTTAACGAATGGTGTTTTGTCAAGTGGTGTACTGAAGTTAATTTTGGGGTGTTTCAAAATCAGGATAAGAAAAATCTAAAGCGGGTTGCTTGGGGACTGGATGTAGGTCACAAAGACCGATCCAGGATAAAATCTCTCGTGTTTGTGTTTGAATTTTTCTGAGATTTATTCTGTTCATTTACTTTTATGCAAGTAGTTTATATTTTATGATTAGAATTTTTATAAACACTATTCACCCCCTTCTAGCATTTGTGTTGCCTTGTATATATATCCTACACTTGGTATCAGAGCAGTATTCAAGGATGGCAATGAAATTTCCTTCATTATAATTCAAGAAAGGGCATTCTACACAACGACCACCATTGTTTGATAGATCGAACAACAACTATTGGAAGTGTAGAATTAAAATCTACTTGTAATCACTCAACTATGAACTTTAGAACATCGTGGAAGCACCGTACACCAAGCCTACTGCCAATTATGATGCTTGAAGTGAAGAACAAAAGAAGTCCGTCAATCTTGATGTCAAAGCAATGAACGTGCTTTTCTGTGCCTTGAACAAAGAAGAATTTAATCGTGTGTCAACGACCACATCTGCAAATCAAATATGACAGATTTTACAGGTAACACATGAAGGTTCCAATAAAGTAAAAGAATCTAAAATTTATGTTCTTTTTCACAGGTTTGAACTCTTCAAAATGCAGGAGAATAAAACCATTGCAGAAATGGTTACAAGGTTCACTGATATTACAAATTTCTTAGTACCCCTTGGAAAGGAATACACTCAAGTTGAAAAAGTTAGAAAGGTTCTCCATGCCACATCAGATTGGGAAAAAAAGACTACTGCAATAGAAAAAGTAAATGATCTCTCAACAATGTCATTAGAAAATCTTATTGGTAATTTAATGTTATATGAAGTTCAACTTGAAAATAGAAAGAAGGATGAACAACAATCAAAGAAGAAAGTACTTGCTTTTCATACATCCTCAGATTTGGATAATTCAAATAATGATGAAGAGAAAATGGCAATGATCTCAAGAAAATTCAGAAAATTCCTAAAACAAGGTAAGTTTAAAAAGAATAAATATACTAACGATAATCCACTTTGTCTTAAGTGTAATAAATCAGGTCATATAAAGAAGGATTGCCCATTGATGAAATCGAAAAGAAATTTTAAGAATTTCAATAAGTTCAACAATAAAAAGAAAGCCTTCCAAGTAACATGGGATGATAGTGATTCATCTTCCTTTGATGAAAAAGAAGCCACTGAAACTATCAATATTTGTTTCATGACTCAAGAAGATAAGGTACAAAAGTATTCTGAATTATTAGATACTTTTAATGAACTATATGATGATTTTAAAAATGAAAAAGTTAAAAATAAAATTTTAACAAAAGTAAATGAAAGACTTAACAAAGAAAATTTACTTCATATTTCTCAAATATCTTTCTTAAATTCTCAAAAAATCTGACTTTAAAAAATTTATTTCATCTTTGAAAAAAGATAATAAGAATTTTTTTAAAGAAATGTTTTGCTTAAAAGGAAACTATTTCTTTAAATTCTAGAATTTCTATTTTAGATAAAGAAATATCAAATTTCAAGATTAAATATGAAGAGATTTTGAAAAATGTTACAAAATTTAATAAGGGAAAAGAAAATCTAAATGATTTAACCAAAAGATTTCAAATAATCGTTTTTGTCTTGGATTTTCAAGAGATAAATTTGAAAAACTTACACATATTGATCTTGGATTTTTAAATAATAAATTTGAAAATTCTACACATGTTAATAATAATTATAATCCATATAATTATTCTGTTAAGAAAAACACTAATACTGTTTCAAAAAGATTTAGGTATAAATATATATGGATTCCTAAAAATCTAAATATTGTGGATAAAAATGCTTATATTACATCATATATGCAGCAAGTTTGCAATTTTTATAATTATGTTTATACAAGCAAATGAAAATCAAATTCAAATGGATTTGGATTCCAAAGGCTAATCTTTTTCGGACTCTATCATAATGAGTACCATACAAAATGCTTTATCTTATAGGTATTAATTGAGATTTTCCCTGCACACAAAATATAGAATATCAGAATTTAAATCAATAATGCAGGGTGCTCAATTCTAATCCACGGTAGCAATGGCTATGCGGGTCGTGATCCTCAGGGAGGGACTAGCGATGGAAGCGTTTAAGTAAGTTATCTCCTTTTTTTATTTATTTTGTTAGTTACAATGGTATTTACAATGAGTCGGGAAAGAAATTGGAAAGATGTGGAAGATGTGGTGATCTATACTAAAGAAATAAAAGAAAGAAAATTAAACACATACCTACCTCTTCTGCCCTGCTTACCTTTGCTCTGTTGCAACGACTTACCTTGTCTTGGAAGGCATTCAAGTATGGCGTATAGGATCTTTCGCCTTCGCGATCTACACTACGAAAAGGAAAGACAAACTAAAGAGAAGGCTTGTTCATCTTCATAGGCCATCAAGGGCACTTCTTCGGCTAGGCAGTCTCGAAGCTATCGGATCTCATGGTATACAAGTCATCGAGAGAGAAACAATACAACAAGAATAGAAGATGAAAATAAGGATAAAACATGAATAAAAGAAACAAAACAAGAATAGAAATAAAGACAAACTTTGAGCAGATTTTATTAACAATGGAGGAAAAGTAAGACTGGCACCGATGTCACCTCAGTACAAGTATGAACTCCTTCCTCCATGAAAGCATCCTCTCCTCTCAGTTACAAAAAATTACAAAAGAAAATAAAAACCTATCCTAAATTACAAGTTAGCCTAAGAAAAACCCTAGCTTTTAGCTCTGTATTTTCTGTTCGCCCTTTCTGTTGCGTTTGCAGGGGTATTTATAGGTGCAGAAGGAAGTAGAGTCTCAGAATGACTCCTCCATGAAAACTGGTAGCGGGATAAGACAGGAATGCCGCGAAACGCGGCTTGGGCCGCGTTTCCGCGGCCAAGTGATATCGGCTGGCCACGCGCTTTCGCGCGTGGCCTCCTCTGGTCCGTCCATCAGGCTTTATGCTTCTGGAAGATGAATCCTGACTCTTTATTTTGGATTTTCGGGATAACTTGGGAAGCAAGTTACCCTAAATCCAAATCTTTTATCAACGAATTTGTGATCTTAAATTCTCCTTCTTTGACTTTTATCCTCATCCTGCCAGTATTTAGGGTTGAATAGAAGTCTATCCTTCCCTCTTCTTTGATATTTGCAACTATTGCCCTTGGGTAATTGCAATTTTGACATTTGATAATTGCAACTTTTGCATTGGGCTTGAATATGGGCTTTTGGGCTTCTTTTAAGGCTTTATTCCTTTATTTTTATTTCTCAAGGCCTGCACACAATAAATAATAAAACATTAGTAAATGTGTAGAATTATAAGAATAAATATAAAAATGTGATGGTAAATGTAATGATAATTATGCACTTTTTACTACCAATCACACCCCCACACTTATCTCTTTGCTCGTCCTCGAGTAAAAATCAAAAAGAAAAAGAAAAACTAAACTAGCTAACTCACTTTCGTAGGAATCACGATTGCACTTAGCATGTGCAACAAGCCGTTAAACCCCTAGGTTACCCTAAAGGACGAGTGTTGTCTCGTGAGGGTTTTCAGCAGATTACACCCACAAAATCCATAAAAAGGAAAATATTTGAAATACGTTTGAAGAGACTAAGTAATCTATAAGTTTTTAGGATCCTCATTTTTATTCATTCTTAAACTTAGTCTTTATATAGTAAATTGTTTTTCTTTTTAGATAAGGGTCAAAATTGAATGTTTGTATAGTCTTTTTCGTTACCCTAAGTCATATGCATCCTTGTGAATTTTTACTAGGAATTCCTTAACTTGGACTCTCATGCCTCTTTATTATTATTATTATATTTTTTTTTTTTTTTAATATGTATAACTCATCTAATTTTCTTTCGTGTAAGTATCAAGGCTTCTTGAGGCCCTCATACCTAACTAATTGACTATTAGATGTGTTAATACATATATAATATTTCTTAATTTTCTTAGGCTTTCTAATCCACCCATGTAGTGAACTTAAAGTCGGTGGCTCCCAAACTGGTTGGTTTTAGGGCACCGGGTGAGAAAACACCCACGGACTCAAATTCGAGTGAACTAGGCCACAAAACTAAGGACGCTTATTTATAAACTCACCTTTAGGTATGAATACTTATGCTTCTTGAGGCACATGTATCCAGCTTAATTAGTGATTTTATTTTTTTATTTTATTATTTTTATTATTTTTTTATATGAGGCACAAGGGTCTTTGTCTTAGAATCCTAGATATGCATTAGGTATGCACATTTTATTAAGGTAAAAATCAAGACTAATTACTTATTCAATTTCTCCTCCTATACCTAAAAATTCAATAATTTATTTATTTTGACCAAGTTTTTAGAAATCCTAATCATGATTTTCTTAATTCTTAAGATTAACTTAGATTTCTTTCAAAAGATAAGTCAAAATATTGTCCTTTTTTTTAAAAAAAAAAATTTGGCAAAATTTTTTTTTAATTAGTTTCTAACTATGTTATATGTTAGTAAAGCCTCCTCCCACACTTATCTCATGCATTGTCCTCAATGTATGAATGTATGCATGTATGTATGAAAAAGAAGAAGGGAAGGCAGAAGTTACCTCAAGGTGGTGGTTCCGGTGGTGGTCTAATTGGGCCAAGCGTTGCTACCCAATCAAGATAATGTGGTAGCTCACGGAACCTACTAGAAATTTCTCTTGTATAACCCACTAAAATGTATGTATGATCATTTTTTAATAATTCCACCCCATCAAATTTTCAAATTTCATAATTATTTTCAGAGTCAATTGTGTCAACCGCCTTGTCCCAAAATGGAGTGTGAAAAGATGGAATGATTGACTTGAACGTCATAAGTACGGGAACGAATACCGACTCAGGAAAGAAATTTAAATCAAGTAAGGGTTCAGGAGTTGGGCTAGGTTCAGGAAGTGGGTCCAAATCAATAAGTTGAAGCTCAAGTCCACAATAATCTTCCCACAATGGAATGTGACTTAATATTGGTGATTCAAGGTCAGGAATGATAGGTGTGGGAATCAAAACTGACTCTAAAAGATTACCTAAGTCGGGTAACAAAACAGGAGTCAATATTGATTCGGGAATTTGAACTTGATCACAGATTTGAGAATCTAGGTCACATATTTCATTGAGTTCAATATCATAAAAATGAGAACTTACCAATTTATCCATGGGACTTTCAAAATTATAAAATTAGTCAAGTTCAATACGATCATCAAAAATGGGTGATTCAATTTCATGATGAATTGGCACAGGATCCAATGTTGACTCGGGAAAAGTAAAATCAGGTGGAGACACCGGAGTCATTATTGAATCAGGAAGTAAAATTGAATCATCAAATTGGGGATCATGATCATATTCATGCTCAAGTTCTATTTCAGGAAAGGAATAACTTGCCAAATTTGGAGTTTCGGCAAGTTCAAATGATGGTACTGAAGTAGAATCTTGTTGTCCAAAGCAACGTGACTCTTCGGCTCTAAGAGAGTGGTCAGCGAAAGCAGAATTGGCCGAACGGTGAGAACGTAAAGATTGAACCATCATATCTATTTCATGATCACGAGCTAATTTAGCCTGAGTCATGGCTTTAAGCATCTTTTCATAGTCAATTGGTGCATCATTTTGTGAGTGGACTTGAAAAGAGGAAGTGTTGTTGGGACAATCGTGATGAAGTTGTGAGTCGGTGGACTCACGCATCATCATGTCTAAGATTGATGGTGATTGTTGCTTGGACTCCTGCATACTCATCATTTTCCGGATAGATGGTTTTCTATTCTGAATGGGTGGATCTGAGTATGACTCTTGGGAATATTGTGGACAAGGTGGATATGGAGAACAAGTTGGTTGAAAATTGGACTTGGGGGAAGCGAAACCCCATGAACTCTGTGAAGAGTAGAAATTATTATGGAAATTATGGTCATAAGATGGGGGGCATGGGTTATATTCATTCGGATAAGACCATTCCGGCACACTAGGTTGGTCAAAGTTATGATATGCCGGGTTAGTAATATCCGAAAAGGTGTGTACATGGATTAAAATTGAAAAAATTATTATTATATGCCATATCACACAAACACAAACAAAGAAAAAAACAAATAAGCAAACAAAAAAGAAAAAATTCTAACCTAAGTTAGGGTAGACCTATGACCTAGACGACTCCTAACTGGTTAGACTGTCCACGGGAGGTAGGGTGCAGACTTTGACCACAAGTTAATCAGTCAGGTCAGGGCAAGATTGGTGGGAGGTTTTCCGTCAAAGACGTTCCTTAATTAAATAACCACCAATCTTCAGGCTTTCGGCCCTCAATCCCCTTCCTAGACACTGATTTGGTAAGAGTCAAATTCCAACACCGTTCCCCCTTAGGATAATCTCCTAATTGAGTCCGAGATGTCCCTAGGGCAAACGTCTACTTATTTTTAGTTAGGCTTGGGTTAGTGAGTGCTTGGAATATGATTTTTGGGCCAAGGAAGGGTGATTAAATCCCCACCTTATCTTGTTATGAGTTAGTGCCCTTAAGATAAGTTTGCGCAAGTATACAAGATATGTAAACAAGTTTCACTCAAAGCAATGAAAATCAACCAAGATATGAGTCCTATTCTACATGCAATGCGAACGTACCTTGCTCCAGCACTCTTCAACAGTAAAAATAAATGAATTGAAAAAACACGTACCTAAAATGCAAACGTCTAATCAATTTTTTATCTTTTTCAACAAGTATTTTACTGTTGATTAATTAGCAGTGTGCAGGTTTATCACAGAACAAATATAACAGAGCTGACAAATCAAATTTCAGATTGCAGCAACCTGCAGAAAATTCAGTAAGTAGTTCTCTACTACTGCCGCGGATCCGCGGCTATTGCCGCGTTTGCACGGCAAGGTAGTAGGCTCTGCTGCTCTGCCTTCGAGGGCAGAGGCACAGAGTTGCTATATGTCCTTGCTGCTATTTTCTGTTCTCCAAACCTGCAAACAGAAAGAATAAAAGAATTAGTTAAAAAAATTTTTTTTTTAGAGATAAACTTACCGTCCCTCCCCGGCAACGGCGCCAAAATTTTGATTGAGATTTTCCCTGCACACAAAATATAGAATATCAGAATTTAAATCAATAATGCAGGGTGCTCAATTCTAATCCGCGGTAGGAATGGCTATGCGGGTCGTGATCCTCAGGGAGGGACTAGCGATGGAAGCGTTTAAGTAAGTTATCTCTTTTTTTTATTTATTTTGTTAGTTACAATGGTATTTACAATGAGTCGGGAAAGAAATTGAAAGATGTGGAAGATGTGGTGATCTATACTAAAGAAATAAAAGAAAGAAAATTAAACACATACCTACCTCTTCTGCCCTGCTTGCCTTTGCTCTGTTGCAACAACTTACCTTGTCTTGGAAGGCATTCAAGTATGGCGTATAGGATCTTCCACCTTCGCGATCTACACTACGAAAAGAAAAGACAAACTAAAGAGAAGGCTTGTTCATCTTCATAGGCCATCAAGGGCACTTCTTCGGCTAGGCAGTCTCGAAGCTATCGGATCTCATGATATGCAAGTCATCAGAGAGAGAAACAATACAACAAGAATAGAAGATGAAAACAAGGATAAAACATGAATAAAAGAAACAAAACAAGAATAGAAATAAAGACAAACTTTGAGCAGATTTTATTAACAATGGAGGAAAAGTAAGACTTACACCGATGTCACCTCAGTACAAGTATGAACTCCTTCCTCCATGAAAGCATCCTCTCCTCTCAGTTACAAAAAATTACAAAAGAAAATAAAAACCTATCCTAAATTACAAGTTAGCCTAAGAAAAACCCTAGCTTTTAGCTCTGTATTTTCTGTTCGCCCTTTCTATTGCGTATGCAGGGGTATTTATAGGTGCAGAAGGAAGTAGAGTCCCAGAACGACTCCTCCACAAAAACTGATAGCGGGATAAGACAGGAATGCCGCGGAAACGCGGCTTGGGCCGCGTTTCCGCGGCCAAGTGATGTCGGCTGGCCACGCGCTTTCGTGCGTGGCCTCCTCTGGTCCGTCCATCAGGCTTTATGCTTCTGGAAGATGAATCCTGACTCTTTATTTTAGATTTTTGGGATAACTTGGGAAGCAAGTTACCCTAAATTCAAATCTTTTATCAACGAATTTGTGATCTTAAATTCTCCTTCTTTGGCTTTTATCCTCATCCTGCCAGTATTTAGGGTTGAATAGAAGTCTATCCTTCCCTCTTCTTTTGGTATTTGCAACTATTGCCCTTGGGTAATTGCAATTTTAACATTTGATAATTGCAACTTTTGCATTAGGCTTGAATATGGGCTTTTGGGCTTCTTATAAGGCTTTATTTCTTTATTTTATTTCTCAAGGCCTGCACACAATAAATAATAAAACATTAATAAATGTGCAGAATTATAAGAATAAATATGAAAATGTGATGATAAATGTAATGATAATTATGCACTTTTTACTACCAATCAGGTACCTCATAAAAAAAAAATGGATACTTAATAGTGGTTGTTCCAAATACATGACCGGTCATATACAATTATTGTCTTCCGTTCAGATCAAAAAAAGAGGAATAGTAACATTTGGAGACAATAACAAAGGAAAGGTTATTGGTATTGGTATGGTTGGTATTATTTTAAAACTACTTGTAATACCCATATCTTGTAATACATGACTTAATAGCAAATAATAATAATAATACTTTAGTATGTATGTGTATTCTGTTTTAGGAAATTTGTCATTTTTAAAGTTTAGATATTATTTTAATTATTACTAATTAATTCTTGATCATCATTATCATGATTATTGTTTTTATTTTCTCATTTTATCTTATTCTTATTTTTCTTTGTTTCAAGCCCAAGCCCATCATATCATTTTCTCCTTTTTCTTTATTTTCCTAACTAAGCCAAGCCCAAGAGCAGGCCCAAATCTAAAACCCTTCTCAAAAAAAAATGAGAGAAATTTCTCTCAGTTTGCATATATCAGGGATCAAACTCCCAACCTCATACCCTAAAACCCTGGTCGTAACCACCTTACTACTATTGGATTCATTTAAACAAGGAATCAAATACTTTTAACCTGAGATTATGTAACCCCCTGCTTCCAGTGTACGTATCACCGTATCGGTACGCGATACAATGTAAAAAATTGATTTGACCTCCAAGGTTGTCCGATTGAGCTGATTTTAGTTTTAAAAATCATTTTCTAATATTTAAGATTTTTCAGGATTTTCTGGAAATTTTCTGGATTATTACACGTATCAGATATCCCTACTTGTCCTGACGGTCAAATGTTATTCTAATGGAGCATGTTTACACTGTTATTCTATCAATGACAATTTATGACTCGGTATGTACAGTTTTACAGTGATTAACCGATAATCCTGTTTTATTTACATAAAGCAACCAAGTGTATTAAATATACTAAAAAGATAATTTATAAAATAAAAACACTCACAAACTATCCACGGGAAGGTAGTTCTCTTTCCCACGATCACAACGGATCCAGAATCGTCCAAATCGGAGTCCGGATGCTCCTGATATTGCTCGAAAACCAAAACCGATATAAAAAGGTTAGATACGTAATAAACTGAAATGTTCAGGGGGCTAATTGTAATTTTACAGGGGCCTAAAAGTAATTTAGAAATTTACAGGGGCTTAACTGTAATCGTACCTTTAATGGGTTGGGTTTGATGCAAATGGTTTGGGTTTGGGTTAAGATTTTTACACGAATACTGTAGTTCAATGGACATGGTAGTAGATGATTACACTGACCACTGTTATAACATGTATGAGTACTACCCAGATATAGTACACGGATTATTGCTACACATGGATGTTCCACTGGTACACGGATAGACCAATGCACGGACAACCGCATTTTATATTATTGGTACAGTTATGTCATGTTTACATATCACTATTACACGTGCATGTTATGTTTACATATCACTGTTACACGTGCATGTCATGTTTACATATCACTGTTACACATGCATGTCATGTTTTCATATCCCTGTTATACGTGCAATCCATGTTCCATGTTACCATATTCATGTTATATGATTGTTTCCTGTTATTGATATGGATTTCCCGTTACTGGACATGAGAACTGTTGATATGCAATATGTGGATCCCACATCTATTGTTCCCGTTTCCCGTTATATTGTTCCCGTTATATTGTTCCTGTTATATTGTTCCCGTTTCTCGTTATATTGCTCTATGCTATCAACAGAGCTCTGGTCCAGTTATCATGTTACCCGTATCATGTACAGTAATTGTTCTTGTTACATTGCATATTTGACATATCAGATCATAAAGTTAACTGGGGTATGAGGGAGACTCGACGGTTGATTAGATCTTATCGGGTGATGTACTGGATCCATATTGTTCTCCCACTGCAGGGGACGGTAGTGCTACCTACCAATTGCTCCATGAGCTCTTGTTACTTGATTCATGCTCCCCTCTTAGCGGAGGGCCCTGGTCTCAGCAGCCAGGGGCTTGTTTAAGGCCGTGATCCGGGTATGCACGGGATACACCTACCCGATAAAAACTCCTCGACCATGGGTTTCCAATTAACATAATAAAACAGTATAAACAATAGTGACATCGGGAACACTTGTTATTTGGTCACTCTCTCGTTTGGATAATGGTACCCGTAGGCCATGTCCGGATGGGTTCGACTGGAGTGCGGGCTCCAGTATGAACTGCCAGTGGTATGGGACACTGGAAGAGATTGATTAAAATACCAGGTGGTACTGATAGCTACTATTGTCTAAAGAACATGACTTGCCTGATACATGTATACTATTGTGTAGATGTACTTGTTACTGTTCATGATACTTTTTCCGATTAGATGTACTTGTTACTATTCATGATACTTTGTCCGATATCATGTTAACTGTATACTTGTTCTTTACCCGTACATGTTACACTGTCTGTAGTGGCATACTTCTCATGTACATGTATGATCTGCATTGCTATATTCTGTTTTCTGTATAGTAGATATCATTACCGTATATGCACAACACAGTATTATGATTATAGTGCATATGCCCATCTACATGTTCATTTCTATCACGTCACCATTTACTCTATAACTGGACACGACTATAAACATGACCCGATAATAACCGGCTAGGTAGTGGTGGTAATAAAAGATGACATGTTTATCTATTTCTCCTGCTTATTATATCCTTATTATATGATATCACTAATACGACATTATGTATTATTATATATTGTTTTCCATTAGTTTGCAAAGGGGAAAACTTACAAAAAAAGTTTGAGGAGCTAAATTACAAGTATTCTTAAAAAGATTACAGGTAGATCTCCTCAGAGATTCTGGAGAAGTGTGCCGATAGGAGTCTGGTCAGCGCGCGACCACTTTGTCCCTTTGACGATGCGAGCGATGAGATTCCTTTCTCGCCTGGTTCCGGGAATCAGAGAATAGAGGATTGGTAGAACCCTCTTGCTACTTCTCAAAACCGCCTTCTGTGAGGAATTCTTTCTCGCCTGATTCCGGAGATTCCTTGAGGAAAAGAGGTTGTTAGGGTATCACCACCCTGAAAAGAGAAGTATTTCTCCTGAAAGGTCTCTGAATTAGAGAACGCACGGTGCGTTATGAAGAAGTCCGATTCTCCTGATCAGCAGAGGATTGATTTGGGAGCAGAAGCCCACTTTGATTGATCGCCGATCTCTGGATTCCCCTTTTACCCCCTTCTCCCCTTGTGCCCCTGGCGGGCTATATAGGGAGAGCAAGGGTATAATCGTCCCCTTGAAGATATGGAAACAGATTGAACCAAATCTGTTTTAAATCTGAAAAGTAGCCTTGCTGCGAGGCTAGGATAGCTTCTGCGGAGCTAGAAAACGGCAAGTCGGTTGATCTTTCCGATTTGTTTTGATCCCTTCCATATCGTTGAAGGATTTTCTCTGATCCTCTTACTCGTTTCAAGAGAGTCAAGAGATTGCGGCAATCACCTGCCATATTTGAATCCTGATTGGATTTGATTTGCTTGGATCCGATCTTATCAGGAGATTTGATTGGTCAAAGGTTGACCATAGCAAACTAATAGCGGAGCTGCCTCATAGCGGAGCTAAAGGCAACTCTTGGCGAGGTCCAAAAAGAGGCTTTTCGGCGAAGCTATCAGTTAGCTTTCTGGCGATGCTCTGGATGATGCTAGCCTCTCAAACGAGGCTATCTCCTTGGGCTAATGTAATGCTAAATGCTAGCATTTTAGACCTGCTGAGGTCTGTTTAGAAACAATCCGGGTTCACTGTTCTGCTTGCTGGATCAGTGGAGTCCAAACCGCTTCCTTGTCCCTTGGAGGTGGATGAAAACTGGTCTTCAGCTTGTCTGTCGCTAGACATTGTTCGGACCAATGAGAATCTTGTCTTTTTTAAGTGTCAACAAGACCCCCTTCAAAGTTTTCGAGAGTCTGCAATAGCTCAGACTCCGAAACACTTTGAACTGCTGTGATAGTATGTGGAGTATGAACGTCGCCATGATGGTTGAGTTCAGCTTCGCCTTCAATCCTGCTTTGGGATGAATTCGCCGAAGAATTGCACTGGTTCGCGAGTAGCTTCGCGTCGGGGTAGCTCCGCATCTGGGCTTCCAAGAAATAAGTTCACTTTGGAACTCCTGTTGCCTTTTCAAAGCCAACTGCCGTGAGGCGGTTACGAGGAGGATCATTCCTTCTTTTGCGCCAATCGAGGGAGATGTTCTCTGATTTGCACGTTTCCAAGAGAGGATACTCCCTTTCTTCAAGGCGTCATAAGTGCCTTTTATGAGCTCGTGCTTCCACGCTTGGGGTGGTCGCACTCAGGCCATGGGGCCTATAAATAGGACACTTGAGGTCCTCTGAAGAGAAGTGCTTTGCCTCTCTTCTCTTCTCTTGGGTTTGAAAGAGATACTCAGATCTCTGAACTAGTGGGAATGCCCACTCTGGTCATTATCGGCCAAGGACCGATAAGTCTTGATCATTCAAAGACTTCACCGCTTTTAGGGAATTCATCTCCCTTGGTTTAGCTTTGACAGCTGCTTTAGAGATTGGCTTCCCTTGCTCTTCATCTTGCACTTGGCTGATCTGCAGAGAAGAATTTCAGCACAGCTTCCCTGTGAAGCTACCATCTTGACTTAATCAGAGAAAGATCACTGCATGTTAAGTCCGCTACACAGGCAGAACTTAGGACTTGGTCTCTTCAAAGGTTGAGCCAGTCTTGCCATATTGGTGAATGTTGAGACTGTGTCTGACTTTGCCATAGAGGTGAGGCTAGGACTTGGCGTTTGCTGAGCTAGTCCATTAGTTACTGTGCAGGCGGAGCTTGTCCTCTGCTGAAGTCGGATTGCTTTGCCGCCCAAGAATCTGACTTAATATCTTTGCAGCTCTTTTTTTTTTTTTAACTGCTAACTTGCTCCAATTTGCCTTGCAGCGAGTGCTTGCCAGTCTGGTAACTTGATGGAAGAAACCATGAAATTGCCTTATGCTTCCCCGGTTGAAGCTTTACTTTTAAGCAGGAGGAACAATTCGGGGCAGCGGGTGCGCGTCCCAGGGGCTGTTGGCAGCCTCTTATCTGTGATGATTCGTTCTGAGGTGAGGCTGGCCGCCGCCTTTATCGGAGAGGATCCGCTTCAAGATAATGGGCGTCGCCTGTGGGATCGCCGGCATCATTGCCGACTTTCAACCTTGGTGGCCTTTGGGGGCGATCCACTTCAGGAAAGCGGATATCGCGCCTGTTAGATCACTGGTACCACTGCCGATTCCCATTATACGTGATCTATCGTGTTGGCGGCGATAGGTTTTTATTGCCAGGCTTCAACAAAAATGGCCTAGTAAGATCTGCCATTTTTGTGGAGAAAAATGACCGTGTCCTTGCGGCACCACTGGTTACGGTCTTATGCAGGAGGAAGGCCCTTCCTGTCCCGTTGGTCCGGCCTGGGAGCAGATAAAACCGCTTGTATGCCTTTTATGCAAATGGCCTTGTTAGGCAACTTGGTGTGTTATATGAAACACAACTTTGATGTAATATCAAATGTACCCTTTCTATCAATGAAAGTTCATCTCTTGTTCATTAGATTTTTGCTTGCTTTCATTGGGAGTTCGGCCATTGCTGCGCTGGACTGTGTGCGGTGCTAAGGACATAGTCCTTCCTTCGAACGATCTTCGCGAGACTGGTGTGTACCGCGAGCAGCACACTTTTTAGAGGGTTAAAGTAGGCCTCTCGGCGAAGCCCTTGAAGGACTGTGCGAAGTCCGCACTTTTGCACTAGTGCGAAGTTAACTCTTAGTAGAGTTGAACCGGCGCTTCTCGGGAAGGCGCTTCGGGCGCTGTTTCGAATTAATTCGAAACGGCGGCATGGCCCTGTTTTTGAGGCCTCGTTTCAGGCGCTGATTGGCCTATAAAAGCCCGATCGGGCTGAACATGGAAAAGATCTCCTTTTTCAGAGAAATTTCTGTCTTTTCCTCTCCTTCTTCCTCCTTTGCTTCAGAGTACTTCGAGAACTTTTGCAGTTCTTAATGGCGCCCAAAAGACGAGCGGGTAAGGAGCAGCGACTTCTGCGGCGGAGGGCGTTCCTCCTCCGGTCATCGAGCGGCCAGTCACCGGTAAGGAATTTTCCTGTCTGATTGGAGACCGAGGTCTCTTTTCCTTTGGAGCCAGTCATTTGGCTATTTAGGACGATCAAATGGGATCTATCCTCATTAGGGAACTCATTTCCCTGAACTTCCCTATTTTCCTTGCACCAGGGAAGTAAGAACTGAACAGTTCTTCTTTTAGGCTTCGGTAGGAAGCCATTGCTTGGGCGGTCTCCATCCTGTTGAGGAACAGGATATGGGTCTGTTCCTTCAGTCGTGGCCACGAAGGACGACTATTGACCATGATGTCCTTTTGATGACGTCAGCCCTTAGGGCTATGTTACTTCCTGCTTTAAGCGAAGTTGGCGCTTTGGATATTTTCTGCAAAGATGCAGTCTTATCCATGAAGCGAAGCTTTTTCAAAACTATCGCCTTGCAGGCTCTGCTTGCTGGGCGAGGCTATGCCTTAGTGAATTTTTATGCTTTCGCATCCACTTGATTGGTGAACTAATCATAGCTCATTTCTGTTTTTGCAGTACATTACGCCTCCGGCCTCCAGAACAGTCTGTTCGGTCTAGCCAGTTGAGCAGGCGGAAACATCAGCTTGCAGTTCTATGGGCAGGCTTCATTGTTCAGCGAGCCGAGCTCCCTTGTACGGGATACGCTCATCCAGGACGGTCGTCCGCAGGCCATGCGGAGCATCTTGACTACGGTTCCGCTTGAAGATATCGACCGTCAGGCTTACAGAAAGCCTGACTTCATGTTCGGGGATGCTGCACCTGATCCCGATCGCCAACTGCAGGCCGGTGAAGGCCAGTGGATCTTCCAGTTGGACGGCGAGAGATTCTATCTCCCGTCCACTAAGCGGCATTTTGCTTTGTCTTCCTTCGCGAGCGTGACTCAGGCTCAGAAGATGGCGTGGGGCGTGAGCCTAAATGCCGAGTCTGTGAGTGTCGGGAGGTTGACATTCCAGTCCGGCTATTCGAGGGCGGGCCATCCTCGTAGCATAATGGGGCTATACCCTGGGAAGGTATCGCGGGACCTTCCAGTAGGAGAGAACCCAGCTGCGGCGCCGACCTTTGGCACTCAGTTCTACGAAGTTGACGGGAACTACCCTGCCACCGATTTCAGGACTCCCGGTTGGGTCCATCCTCCTAGGTCGTGGTGGGCGGAGTTGACCAACTATATCCTCACTCATTTTGAGGGGGACTTAGAGAGGTTAAACCTCCATGAGGCCGTCAGGGCGACCTGCTACGGCATTGAGATGAAGGTGGCGTGCTTCTACGCCATCCTTGAGTTGTACTGCCCGGCCTCGGGGACTTTCTTCACCCCGGTTGGTGAGTTGGGCATGGCCCTGCACGAGATGCGGGAGATCTCTGCTTTGCCCTTTGGGTCTCTTCCGTACGAAGAGTACTTTCCCTGTGAGGCGGAGTTGGCTCTCCTGGAGAAGCAAGAGCCTGCTTTGCTTGAGACATATCGGGAATTGATGTGTCACTTGCACATTTGTTCCAGCATCCACACTGGTGGCAAGGGTAGCTCAAAGAGCTTGAAGAGCTGGGGGAACTACTTGTTCCCGGATATGACTAGTGCGCCTGAGGCAGCTCATTGCGGAGTTGCTGAAGAAGACATCTTGGCAAGGATGGAGGTGCATGCTGAAAAGGACATCGTCGTGGCAAAGATGATGGTCCTTTCGGGAAGGGTGATGTTCTTCGGAGCTTTCACCATCAGGCCCCTCGGCCTATGTCTCGCAAGGCGTTGCTGGCCGGCTTCTTAACCATCTGGTTAAAGAAGTGTGTCGTGCCTTCTTCTTCGGGTGACATCGTCCACCCGAATGTGCTGCTGCCTGCCGTCCGCTTGGTCCATGGCCACCGTCTGGGTCTTCTCCCGCCATGGTGTGTTGTATTCAGAGGGGCCTTCGTGCACTGACGGAGGCTTTCTGCAGGCCAATGGCGTCAAGGCGAGGGAAGGGTGCCGTCCTGCCTTGTGACGGACCCAATCCTAGGGTAGGTTTACCGTACACCTACTTGATGGCGTGGTTCGCCTTGCACTGTCCCAGTTTGATTGGAGCTGGGGAAGACCCTCCGCAGGGTGTTCAAACGGCACTTCTCCATCGCTTTGAAGGCCGTTCGTGGCAGAAAACTTATGTGGCCGAGGCCCGTAAGTTAGTGCGTCGTTATGACGCTTATAGCCTGTTTCGTTGTTTTCCTCGCCTGCGGGGTGCAGGATACAACGAGGAATTCCATGATGTGGAGTCAGGTCGATCTCCCATGAGTCGGGGTGTTTTCGAGTGGCTGGTCTGTATCCGGCCCTCGCATTTGCTGTACATGAGTGGGGATACCTGCTACCTGGAGCCCTACGTCCCGAGCCGGTTTACCCGCCAATTTGGGTATGACCAGTTGTATGTGGGCAACCCCAATCCGGACCTGGATTTCATGGGGAGCCTCATTGATGGGGCTCATGCTTGGCGGTTCTTTACCGCGGATGGCACTGGAGCGTGTTACGCACGCCGCTGAGGGATCCCGGCCTTTGGACGACCCTGTGTTTCTGCCAATGGTATGCGGCTTCGAACTCCACACCTGTTGGGTTTAATGCCAACCGTTCGGGTGTGAAGTTAATTTCTCATCGGATGAGGCAGAAGGCTTCTGATAAGATGGAGGGCAAACGAGTCCGTGTTCCTGGCATAGAGGAGTTCATCGCTGTAGATGACAGCGGGGCTTCTGATGCGGGGAGCCCTCGCTTCGAGGCAGAGACGAGGGCTGATGCCCATGAAGCTGATACTCGTGAAGCCGGTTCTGGTGTAGTGGGGACAGCTCCTCCACGACATGTGGAAGAAGTGGAAGAAGTGGATTCTGACGTCCACTTCAAGAGGAAGCGTGGGAGTGGATCCCGTAGGAAGTCGTCGGCGAAGAGGCCCCGTCGCCATGCTCCTACAATTGTGGTAGAGGGCGAACCCTCTACTGCGCTACCTTCTGCTGCTCCATTAGTGATTGAGCCGTCGGTTGCTGAACCGACTACTGGTAAGATTGGCCCCATCTAATATGCCTTCAGCGCACTTTGAATAACTCATCATTTGCTTTTTGTTGCAGGAGCTGAGGAGCATGGGAGCAAGGGGACCAGTATGATCCTCTATTCGCTTATGGAACTGCAGCTGGTTCCTTTGCTCGCTCGGAGGAGTCTGGAGGTGATGCGGCCGACATTGGCCTCTCGGGCGCTGGGACTTCTAAAGGAAGTCCTATGGCATCCAGCTCTATCAGGTGGTCTGCGGAGGAATCGGCGAGCAGGCCGGCTATCCGCGTTGATTCTGGCAAGAACTTCGCGATGGAACCCCTAGAGACTGATGAGGCTGACGAAGTAACATCAGCCTTCGGTAAAATAACAACCTCTTGATCTCCTCTTGTTTACCGCCTCTGCTTTTTGACCATGGCTTTGTTGCAGGTGTTCGGCCTCAAGATGTGTCGGCTTTGAAGGAGCCGGAGGGTTCCCCTTCTTATCAGCCCACGTCAGCTGAAAGGCGAGAGGCTGAAGGGGCGGCAGTCCCGGAGGTATCCTCACTCCCAATCACATCACCGAGTGAGGTGCCGGCAATTTTGCCCGGTGCGGGGCTGAGGGTGATTGTGGACCCTATTTCCCCGACTTTGATTGTCGAGCCTGCTGCTCAGGAGGTGGTTGCCAGTCCTACCTCCGCGGTGGCTGGCGTTCTGGTGTCGCTGAGAACTCCGCTGAGGTCACCTTTGGCTTGCCCCGCTGCTGTCGATGTTCCCGCTTCTTCTTCTGCGGCAGTGTCGACTGGGATGGTAGATTGCTCCGAGGTTGTCTCAAGGGTTGATGAAGCTGAGAATGACTTCATCGGTAATCTGGTCGACAGCTTCTATAACAGTTTGGAGCAGACTATCGGTCTAGTCTTGAAGGGCTCGCCTGTGCCATTTTCGAAGTTGAAGATGGTCCTCTCCCGTGGCATTGAGTGTATTCGGGACTTTGAGGGGTATCACCAGGCTACTGCTCTGGAACTCCTGATAGATGACCTTGAGAAGGACGTGGAGGAATGGCGCGGTCTCTATAGTTCAGACGCAGCGTCTTTGGCTGATGAACGATTCTCACATCTTGTTGCGCAAAGGCGCGAAGCTCGGCTTGCCGCTCAACAGGCTGCTGAGGCTATCTCCTCTGACTTGAAATCCTTGGAGACAGAGGAAGTAGAGGTTGGGAGTGCAATTGACGCTTCCACCAGTGCTCTTCTTGATGCCGAAGATAAGGTTAAGAGGGCCGAAGAGATGATCCGGAAGGCAAATCTCCTCTTATCCAAAGCTACGCAGATGCGTCATGAAGAGACTGCGCGGCTTGAGCAGCTCAGGGCTCAGAGTGAGGAACTGGCGCGGCAGAAGTCGTCACAGAGGGCGACTTTGGCGGAGGTCGAGGCTCGTCTGGCTCAGGCGGTGGACTTCGATGAGGCTGAGCTAAGATCACAGGCGCTGGCCCAGGCTGCTGATGACAGGAGGACGAGGCTAGCTTCGCTCGGAGATCGGATCCGATCTTATCATGTACGCCTATAGGCTCCTCCATGTATCCCATCCTTTTGGAATTTAATAAAAATTCTTTCTTTTGTCGTCTTTGTTTGTTTGGATAATGAGGCATGGCTGTCTGTTGGTTCAGAGGTAAATGACATAACCGAATGGGACGTCGCCAGTCTCGAGGTCAGCCCTTTGCGGGGCTAAAAGGGGAGATACTTGCCTTTTGTAAATGTCAGCAAGCATCGAGATTGAGACTTAGCTGTCTGCTGGTTCTGAGGTCGCAATGACATAACCAATTGAGACGCCGCTAAGCTCAATAGTAGATGAAACTTGGCTATCTGCCAGTTCAGAGGTCGCAATGACATAACTGGTTGAGAAGCCACCAAGCTTCAAAATAGGTGATACTTGTCTTTTGTAGATGTCGACAAATATCGAGACCTGTCTTTTGTAAATGTCAACAGGGCTCAAGATTGAGACTTAGCTGTCTGCTGTTCAGAGGTCGTAATGACGTAACCAATTGAGACGCCACTAAGCTCAATGGTAGATGAGACTTGGCTATCTGCCAGTTCAGAGGTCGCAATGACATAACTGGTTGAGAAGCCACCAAGCTTCAAATAGGTGATACTTGTCTTTTGTAGATGTCGACAAATATCGAGACCTGTCTTTTGTAAATGTCAACAGGGCTCAAGATTGAGACTTAGCTGTCTGCTGGTTCAGAGGTCGCAATGACGTAACCAATTGAGACGCCACTAAGCTCAATGGTAGATGAGACTTGGCTATCTGCCAGTTCAGAGGTCGCAATGACATAACTGGTTGAGAAGCCACCAAGCTTCAAAATAGGTGATACTTGTCTTTTGTAGATGTCGACAAATATCGAGACTTGTCTTTTGTAAATGTCAACAGGGCTCAAGATTGAGACTTAGCTGTCTGCTGGTTCAGAGGTCGCAATGACGTAACCAATTGAGACGCCACTAAGCTCAATGGTAGATGAGACTTGGCTATCTGCCAGTTCAGAGGTCGCAATGACATAACTGGTTGAGAAGCCACCAAGCTTCAAAATAGGTGATACTTGTCTTTTGTAGATGTCGACAAATATCGAGACCTGTCTTTTGTAAATGTCAACAGGGCTCAAGATTGAGACTTAGATGTCTGCTGGTTCAGAGGTCGCAATGACGTAACCAATTGAGACGCCACTAAGCTCAATGGTAGATGAGACTTGGCTATCTGCCAGTTCAGAGGTCGCAATGACATAACTGGTTGAGAAGCCACCAAGCTCAACAATGAGTGATGAGGTCTCGTTTTCACGAGGGAATCACTGTCATAGGTTTAATGTTAACATAACAGTGAGATATATGTGGTCCTACCATTCTATGGATGAGAATTGGTAGGTGATTTTGGAGGTCTCGTTCTCACGAGGAAACCACTGTCATAGGTTTAATGTTAACATAACAGCGAGATATATGTGGTCCTACCATTCTATGGATGAGAATTGGTAGGTGATTTTGGAGGTCTCGTTCTCACGAGGAAACCACTGTCATAGGTTTAATGTTAACATAACAGCGAGATATATGTGGTCCTACCATTCTATGGATGAGAATTGGTAGGTGATTTTGGAGGTCTCGTTCTCACGAGGAAACCACTGTCATAGGTTTAATGTTAACATAACAGCGAGATATATGTGGTCCTACCATTCTATGGATGAGAATTGGTAGGTGATTCTGGAGAGGGAATCAAATGGGAGCAGGTCCCTTAGGATTTTTAGCAAACCCCCAGCTATCAACAGGTTTGATATGCTTGGAGAAAGAGAGAGGCTCTCTTTGTGCGCATTCTGGCCGCGCGGATCTCGATCAGAGGTGTAATGTTAACTTGATCGAGAGCAAGATCCTCGATTAAGGATAATACTTCTTTAAGAATTTGCCATTGATCGGCATCATGAGTAGGTCGCCACCTGCATTCATAAGGCGGTATGCCCCGTTTGAATAGACTGTTTCTATTACAAACGGTCCTTCCCATTTAGGCTGAAATTTGCCTTTGGTCTTGTGCGTCATGATCATCGGTCGTCTGACGGCTAAGACCAGGTCCCCTTTCTGGAAGACTCTCTGCTTGACCTTCTTATTGAAGGCTTTTGACATCCGAGCCTGATATAGCTCGATGTGTTGCTGAGCTTGTAGCCGCTTCTCGTCTAGGGCTTCGAGCTCTTGAAGACGCAAGCGATCATTGTCTTCTGATGTCATCTTAGTAGTCAAGGCTTCCCGCAATGATGGCACCTGGATTTCCAATGGGATAACTGCTTCGCACCCATATACCAGGGAAAAAGGCGTATTGCCTGTCGGTGTCCGAACTGTGGTCCGGTAAGCCCAGAGACATTCACCCAGCTTTTCGTCCCAATCTCGCTTATTCGAGGAGACGAACTTCTTGAGCAGCTTGATGATCGTCTTGTTAAATGCCTCTGCCAAGCCATTGGCGGCAGGATTGTAGGCGGTTGAAGCCACATTCTGAATTCGGTATTTATCGCAGAACCGATAGAACCCTTGGCTTACGAATTGGGGACCATTGTCATGGATGATCCGCCTGGGGACACCAAATCGATGGATGACATGGTGTTTGATGAAGCTAACCAGATTGGAGGTTTTAACTTCGGCCAACGGTATAGCCTCTGCCCATTTTGAGAAGTAATCGGTTATTGCCAGGATAAACCGGTGACCTCTTGCCGAAGAGGGACTGATTGGCCCTACGACATCGATTCCCCATGTTTCAAATGGCCATGAAGCAACAGTAGGGTGGAGCAACTCCGAAGGTTGGTGTATGAAGTCTGCATGGACCTGGCACGCCTTACACCTTCGTGCATATTGGATGGCGTCGGCTATCATAGTTGGCCAATAATATCCCAGCCTATGCAACCTGTCTTTAAGCTTTGGACCTGGCTGATGAGCTCCACAAGTGCCGTCGTGCGCTTCTTGGAGCGCTTCCTGTGCCTCTGAATGGGAAAGGCAACGGAGGAGGATACCATCATATGAACGACGGTAGAGTGTCTTCAAAGTGGGATCATAGTAGAAACGGAGCGACCTTCGTCTGATGGACGCTGCTTCTTTGGGATCGTCTGGAAGCAGACCGTGCAGAGCATAGTCAATGAGAGGGAAGCGCCAATCCCTCGGCTCAAGATCCACGGAGATATTATGGACCTCTTGGATCCTTAACATATGCTTGGAGCATACGAGATGCCGGGTCGCGACTGTGAGGTGATACTCGGTGTCGGCCGGTAAGGCTAGCGTCGTCGCTAATGCAGCGAGAGCATCCGCCTTGGTGTTTTGAGATCGGGACACATGCCCGATGTAGAAGCCTTCAAATAAGCTAGCCAATTCGATGGCTGTATGATAGTAAGGCACCAAGTCCTCATGGCGGACTTCATATTCGCCTTTGACTTGACTGATGACCAGCTTTGAATCGGCGTAAGCTTCGAGGTAGCGTACCCCCATTCCATGGGCGAGCTGGAGACCGATGAGCAGAGCATTGTATTCCGCTACATTATTAGAGCATGATTCTGTCAAGGAGAATGCTCTGGGAAGGATATGATCCTGTGGGGAGATGAACACAACCCCCACTCCGGCAATAGTCTTGCCTTTGGGGCCCATCCGTGATGCTCCGTCGAAGAACATCTGCCACACTTCCTCTACTGAGGTTACATTAGATTTGAAGACCTCATCAGGGATGTCTTCGTGAAGCTTTGAATGTTCCGGAACTGGATGCGCAGCCAAGAACTCTGCAAGGGCTTGACCTTTAACCGCCTTTTGAGGGGTAAAGGTCATGTCATATTGGGACAATAGTAGTGCCCATTTAGCCAGTCTTGAGTTCAATGATCCTGGCTTCGTCATAAGAAGACGCAATGGGTTTACTCTGGAGATGACATGTATGGTTTGGCCAACCAAATAATGTCGTGTCTTCTGGACAGCGAAGACGAGAGCTAAACACTCTTTCTCAATAGGATTGTAGCGAGATTCCGCTCCTATGAGAGTCCTGCTTAGATAATAAATGGCCTGCTCATGGCCATTGTCGTCCTTCTGAGCGAGGAGGGCGCCGAGGGAATAGTCTAGAGCTTTTACATAAAGCAAGAATGGTTTTCCCTGATGTAGGGGCCACCAAGACTGGAGGTTTTGTGAGATACCTCTTAATGTCTTCATAAGCTTCTTGACAAGCTTGATCCCATATGAAGGCAGTACCCTTTTTCATGAGACGGGTGAACGGTTGGCAGCGGCCTGATAGATTTGCTATGAATCTTCTGATGTAGGCTAACCTGCCTTGTAAGCCTCTGAGCTCTTTGAGGTTCCTCGGTGGATGCATGTCCTGGATGGCTTTGACTTTGTCTGGGTCCAGATGAATCCCTTTCGATGTGACAATGAACCCAAGGAATTTGCCGCTGGATACTCCTAAAAAGGATTTTGTCGGGTTCATTTTCAACTGATGAGCCCGCATTGTATCGAACATCGTTCTCAGATCGCGAAGATGTTCATCTTTGCTGCGGCTTTTGACAGCAATGTCGTCAACATAGCACTCTACTGTCTTCTGGAGGTGATCGCGGAAGATCGTGCTCATTGCACGCTGGTAGGTTGCTCCGGCGTTCTTCAGTCCGAGAAGCCGTCCATGAAAGACATCCTCTCGAACCCGCATGTGTTGTCAATCATGACATCAGTGATGGGCAGCGGAAATTCATCCTTGGGACAGGCCGTATTGAGATCACCAGGAACCTCAGGCATGTATGTCAGAAAGGACTCTGAGTTGGCTAACGCATCTCTGAGTGCCTCTCTTGTCTCTTTAGAGAGACGAAGGAGCTCGTGTATTGTGATACGAGCCGGGATATTGGCTAAGTGAGCCAATATATCAAAGCGGAAGGGCGTGGCTAACCCTTGGGCTGACGGTTTCTTCAACGCATGGTCGAACCGCACTTCCTTAGGCTTCTCTCTCCCTTTGGTCAGGACTGGAGCGGACGTCGGCATTGGTACTGACGTCGTTTGCTGTTGTATCTCGTCGGTAGACTTGTCATACTGCCTTAAGTATGATTTTCCAGACCGGGTTCCCGTCTGTTGAGGCGCATCTGCCTGCGCTGTGCAAGCACGCTTTTCTCCTTCTGAATCACTGAGGGAAGCCGAAGTAAGGTTGTCATCATCTGGCAGGACAGAGATGACATTGCAGGACTTGCCCTTTTTGCTGGAGTCCTTCGACGTCCGCTGTATGTCTTGGACGAGGTCAGGGTGTATCCACATAACTTCCCCTGTCTCCAATGTCAAGGGGACGAGACCCTTGTCATCTTTAGCTATGGCTGAAGAATGCTTGACTTCCAACCGCGGTGTGGGGGCTGGATAAGTCCCGTCAGGAACCATGACCTTTTGGGCTGTGCCGAATTCAAGGGTCACCATATTGGCAGTAACTTTCTTCTGCTCCGTCTTCAGTGTGAGGACGCCGGCATCAATTAGGGCTTGTATCCTTTCCTTGAGGACATAGCACTTGTCAGTAGGATGATGGACCATCCTATGATAAAGACAGTATTTGGGGTCATTTGTGCACCCTATCTCATTAGGACGCCAAGCATCCGGTAGCTTCATCTTATTTCCTTTGTGGAGCAGATGGAATATCGTGACCACCTGATCATCTCTGAAGGAGTACTGCTTTGGAGGGAACTTAGACTCCTGGCTGTTGGAGACGCTCTTCCTGGCCCTCGACTGCACATCTCCGGATAACTCCACAGACATAGTCTCTTTGCCCTTAGCTTGAGAAGATTGCGGTAGGTCGCTACGCCCTTTGTTGTTCATCCCCCACTTGCCTCTAGGGGCGGATGGTTCAAACTTTTTAGCCGACTTCTCGGCTATCTCAGCTTGTTCGACCAATTCTTTCCAAGTGTGGGCTTTGACAGCCCCCATGCGAACTTCTACTTGGTCTAAGAAGTTGTGTCTGCATGTCTGTAAGAGCATGGGTAATGGCATCCCAGCTGGGCACATCAAGGATAAGTTTCTGAACCGTTCAATGTAGTCACGGACAGATTCGCCCTTCCTCTGCACAGTGGAGAGGACTCTGTCCATGGTCACTTCGGTATCATCCTCATAGAAACGAGAAAGGAACCGAGTTTCCAGGTCGATCCAGGAGTTGATAGAGCCCGGGGGAAGACTGCGAAACCAGTCAAATGCCACCCCCTTTAAGGTGCCAATGAAAAGCCTAGCCATGATGGCGTCATTGCTTATAACATTACCAGTCTGAGACCGGAAATAGTAGATGTGCTGATTTGGCGAGCTCTTTCCATCATAGGTGTGCAACGTTGTGGCTTGAACTTCGGTGGATATGGCACCGAATCCCACTCCAGTGGGTAAGGACGAACTGCTCCTACTTTCTTTAATTCATCCCTCTGAGCCAGGGATGCAATTTGGGCTTGGAGGCCTTTTAGGACTTCGGCGTCTAGTGAAGAGCCTTCTTTGGATCTATCCGTCTGACGCGGATTATTGCTGAGGCGTTCTTCCTCATCATGATTGCTCCCGGTATCACCGTCGTCCCGGTTATTGAGGAGTTGAGCAAGCATCCGTTGGATGTTGTCTAGGGCCTCTTGCTGAGTTCTGGAGGTTTGCTCCTGAGCTTCCAAACGCCGACGAAGGTCGTCATTGGCGTTATCGGCCATATTAACCGATGCTTTGTCCGTTCGCACAGAACTGACTGTTGCTGAAGAGGCATACCCGTTGTCTTCATCTTCTCCTTCGGATGATTGGGGTGACCGCCTGGGCTGTGGCACGGTTGGGACCATCGAGGAGGAAGGCTGTTCATAATTATAGGGTATCGCCACCCTGGATCTGGTGTTTCGGAAAACACCTTCTTCTTGCACCAAGACTTCACCCAAGCCCAGGCTATAATCTGGATCTGGGGATCCGAAAGGGGTATCATCAGATGTATGACCCTCCCTGTGTCGCTCTCGTCCTCTTCCGGTCATGTTGACGGACGCGAAGGCTGGGCCTCGCGAAGCACTCCTTTCATGATGCTTCTTTGTGGCATGTGTGGACAACCAGTTAAACACCGATTGACGGTGCGGAGATGCAGCCTTGATTGGATATTGCCGACAACGGGCTGAATGGATTGTCACAAGTCGGCATCCTCTTTGACAACAAGGGGAAGTGGTTTGGAGAGACTTCAATTCCCGCTTGTTTGCCAAGAATTGTCGCAGGTTAGGCTCAACAGAGCCTGAACAACCCCGTGGAGAGGCCTTTCTGGAGCGTACAAGGGATGATGCTCCGTTCTTCTTATCCCTGCAGAAGGGATTAGTACTGAATAGTACTTTGGCGCTAGCTTCGCCGACAGGTGCGAGCTTAGTGCTTGATGAATTGGGGAGCGGAGCACGCTGTGGTGCTTTGCCCGCTATTCTACTGCGAAGGGATCAATCTCAGATAACACTGCGGTCTTAGCCTCGCGGCCGCGAACCCAGTGAATTCGTTGTAGTACAATAGCTTTGCTTGTGAAAGCGAGGCTGACAGAAGGCTTTGCTGCCCTTGATTCAGGTGACGGTATGATTGCCGTCGTGACTTCATGGCTGGCAGCATCACTAGGGCAGACGGGCATCTTACCCTTTTCTTCGCGGGAGAGGCGCAGTCTCGGCATGACTACACCGAGAGCTTCGGTTGAAGACTTCTATTTAGGCTTCCATATCAGCCTTGACAGGGGACGCCTAGGTTCGCAAGGAACCTGAATAGCCACAAGCGGGGCTGTGGGGTGCTGGCAAAATTTTGCCTCTGGTTTCTGATTTGAAACCTTGGTCATGAAGACCTTCCTGTGCTTCCGCGCTCGAAGCGTCAGGCCACTCCCAGAGAGGACTTCTTCAAATCTTCCTTGATCGATCTGGATAACCAGGTTCTCAAAAGTGCAGGATCTGGGCTGCGGACATGTTTCCTTGTTGCGCCAGAGAACTGCGGCAGGTTTGCAGAGAACCTTTTCCGTCTCCGCAGAGACTTTGCTTGAAGATTTAGCCAGAGAAGATCTGGCTGCACCGGCTTTTCTGAATTCAGAGATAGACCCGAAGGTCTGTTCGTCGCATTGCGACACTTGATTCTCAGCAGAGGAGAATACAGTCCCCAGCGGAGTCGCCATCTTGTTTTCCATTAGTTTGCAAAGGGGAAAACTTACAAAAAAAAGTTTGAGGAGCTAAATTACAAGTATTCTTAAAAATTACAGGTAGATCTCCTCAGAGATTCTGGAGAAGTGTGCCGATAGGAGTCTGGTCAGCGCGCGACCACTTTGTCCCTTTGACGATGCGAGCGATGAGATTCCCTTCTCGCCTGGTTCCGGGAATCAGAGAATAGAGGATTGGTAGAACCCTCTTGCTACTTCTCAAAACCGTCTTCTGTGAGGAATTCCTTCTCGCCTGGTTCCGGAGATTTCTTGAGGAAAAGAGGTTGTTAGGGTATCACCACCCTGAAAAGAGAAGTATTTCTCCTGAAAGGTCTCTGAATTAGAGAACGCACGGTGCGTTATGAAGAAGTCCGATTCTCCTGATCAGCAGAGGATTGATTTGGGAGCAGAAGCCCACTTTGATTGATCGCCGATCTCTAGATTCCCCTTTTACCCCCTTCTCCCCTTGTGCCCCTGGCGGGCTATTTATAGGGAAAGCAAGGGTATAATCGTCCCCTTGAAGATATGGAAACAGATTGAACCGAATCTGTTTAAATCTGGAAAGTAGCCTTGCTGCGAGGCTAGGATAGCTTCTGCGGAGCTAGAAAACGGCAAGTCGGTTGATCTTTCCGATTTGTTTTAATCCCTTCCATATCGTTGAAGGATTTTCTCTGATCCTCTTACTCGTTTCAAGAGAGTCAAGAGATTGCGGCAATCACCTGCCATATTTGAATCCCGATTGGATTTGATTTGCTTGGATCCGATCTTATCAGGAGATTTGATTGGTCAAAGGTTGACCATAGCAAACTAATAGCGGAGCTGCCCGCTTTGAAGCTCATAGCAGAGCTAAAGGCAACTCTTGGCGAGGTCCGAAAAGAGGCTTTTCGGCGAAGCTATCAGTTAGCTTTCTGGCGATGCTCTGGATGATGCTAGCCTCTCAAACGAGGCTATCTCCTTGGGCTAATGTAATGCTAAATGCTAGCATTTTAGACCTGCTGAGGTCTGTTTAGAAACAATCCGGGTTCACTGTTCTGCTTGCTGGATCAGTGGAGTCCAAACCGCTTCCTTGTCCCTTGGAGGTGGATGAAAACTGGTCTTCAGCTTGTCTGTCGCTAGACATTGTTCGGACCAATGAGAATCTTGTCTTTTTTAAGTGTCAACATATATCATGCTTGTATTACTGTTATATATATTACTGTCTCCTTCATTTTACCACTCACTAGGTCGCTTTCTGACGACCCTGGGTTTGCATGCCCAGGTTGAAGATCCGAGTTACCGTAGCTTCAGAGAGTGCCTTGGAGTCACATGAGAGATTCCTCATCAGGACTATTCATAGGTATCTTAGTGATTTATTTCTGTTATCTTATTTGTCCCTTTTTTTCATATCTGTTATGATCGCTAACCTCTTCTGCAGGTATTCTTGTACTTATTTCATGTTGGAACTCATGTGTATATGGAAGTTATATCCTGTACTGAGGCTTAATGTACTCGTGAGTGTGTATTCACCTCGCGTATGTAAGTCGCCATAACGTCCCCGTACCCGCGGGATCGGGGCGTTACAGATTATTCTGATAACATCTTCCCAACTTCACGGTAATCTATCCAATCTCATATATATAACCGTCCCAAAATCTCATACTTGTACTGAATACAATTCTAATGAATTTGCCAACTCATAATTTCAATAGTCATCATGAATATCAAGTATCAATTCATACCGAGTAATCTGGTACAATAAACCACCGTCTCAATATATCAATAATCAGTGATCAGTTCTCTCACTCTATCAATCAACTCTGTTTCTCAAGTCATCAATATATTCACATCTCAATAACTGAAGTAACCAATATTCTGACACAACTATTCAGATCTCCACACTCCAGTCTGATCAAAGTCATCACACACTCTTACTTCTATCAAGGTCAATCATAAGATCGATCACTGTGAAGTTGGGAAGATGTTATCAGAATAATCTCAGGTAAAAGTATTTGATTCCTTGTTTAAACGAATCCAATAGTAGCAAGGTGGTTACGACCAGGGTTTTAGGGTATGAGGTTGGGAGTTTGATCCCTGGTACATGCAAACTGAGAGAAATTCCTCTCTTTTTTTTTAGAAGGGTTTTGGATTTGGGCTTGCTCTTGGGCTTGGGCTTAGTTAGGAAAATAAAGAAAAAGGAGGAAATGATATGATGGGCTTGGGCTTGAAACAAAGGAAAATAAGAATAAGATAAAATGAGATAATCTCTCCCTTTTTATTCTGGTATTCTTGCCTCTTTTTATTTCTGTTTCTATACTTTTCTTGATTCATGCATATCAGATTCAGTATCTATTCCAGTGCTTTTTATATGATATTATACGTGGATGTTTATAGAAACCCTGCAACGCCCCGCTTTCAAAATACGCGGAAACGGGGTCGCGACGAAGGTCGGCAACGTATATATGCGAGGAAAATACCCCACGTATACACGCTAAGCCTAAAGTAACCTGAACAAGCTATAAATCCAAACCAAAATCAATCAATAATCACTGCAATATCCCATATAAACATAATGTAATACCCATATCTTGCAATACATGACTTAATAGCAAAAAATAATAATAATAATAATACTTTAATATGTATTTGTATTCTATTTTAAGAAATTTGTCATTTTTAAAGTTTGGATATTATTTTAATTATTACTAATTAATTCTTGATCATCATCATCATGATTATTGTTTTTATTATCTCATTTTATCATATTCTTATTTTCCTTTGTTTCAAGCCCAAGCCCATCATATCATTTTTCCTTTTTCTTTATTTTCCTAGAGCAGGCCCAATCCAAAACCCTTCTCAAAAAAAAAGAGAGGAATTTCTCTCAGTTTGTATGTACCAGGGATCAAACTCCCAACCTCATACCCTAAAACCCTGGTCGTAACCACCTTGCTACTATTGGATTCGTTTAAACAAGTAATCAAATACTTTTAACCTGATTATTCTGATAACATCTTCCCAACTACATAGTGATCTATCCAATCTCATATATATAACCGTCCCAAAATCTCATACTTGTACTGAATACAATACTAATGAATTTGTCAACTCATAATTTCAATAGTCATCATGAACATCAAGTATCAATTCATACCAAGTAATCTGATACAATAAACCACCGTCTCAATATATCAATAATCAGTGATCAGTTCTCTCACCCTATCAATCGACTCTGTTCTCAAGTCATCAATATATTCACATCTCAATAACTGAAGTAACCAATATTCTGACACATCTATTCAGATCTTCACACTCCAGTCTGATCAAAGTCATCACACACTCTTACTTCTATCAAGGTCAATCATAAGATCGATCACTGTGAAGTTGGGAAGATGTTATCAGAATAATCTCAGGTTAAAAGTATTTGATTCCTTGTTTAAACGAATCCAATAGTAGCAAGGTGGTTACAACAAGGGTTTTAGGGTATGAGGTTGGGAGTTTGATCACTGTACATGCAAACTGAGAGAAATTCCTCTCTTTTTTTTTGAGAAGGGTTTTGGATTTGGGCCTGCTCTTGGGCTTGGGCTTAGTTAGGAAAATAAAGAAAAAGGAGGAAAATGATATGATGGGCTTGGGCTTGAAACAAAGGAAAATAAGAATAAGATAAAATGAGATAATCTCTCCCTTTTTATTCTGGTATTCTTGCCTCTTTTTATTTCTGTTTCTATACTTTTCTTGATTCATGCATATCAGATTCAGTATCTATTCCAGTGCTTTTTATATGATATTATACGTGGATGTTTATAGAAACCCTGCAACGCCCCGCTTTCAAAATACACGAAACGGGGTCGCGACGAAGGTCGGCAACGTATATATGCGAGGAAAATACCCCACGTATACACGCTAAGCCTAAAGTAACCTGAACAAGCTATAAATCCAAACCAAAATCAATCAATAATCACTGCAATATCCCATATAAACATAATGTAATACCCATATCTTGCAATACATGACTTAATAGCAAAAATAATAATAATAATAATACTTTAATATGTATTTGTATTCTATTTTAAGAAATTTGTCATTTTTAAAGTTTGGATATTATTTTAATTATTACTAATTAATTCTTGATCATCATCATCATGATTATTGTTTTTATTATCTCATTTTATCATATTCTTATTTTCCTTTGTTTCAAGCCCAAGCCCATCATATCATTTTCCTCCTTTTTCTTTATTTTCCTAGAGCAGGCCCAAATCCAAAACCCTTCTCAAAAAAAAAGAGAGGAATTTCTCTCAGTTTGTATGTACCAGGGATCAAACTCCCAACCTCATACCCTAAAACCCTGGTCGTAACCACCTTGCTACTATTGGATTCGTTTAAACAAGTAATCAAATACTTTTAACCTGAGATTATTCTGATAACATCTTCCCAACTACATAGTGATCTATCCAATCTCATATATATAACCGTCCCAAAATCTCATACTTGTACTGAATACAATACTAATGAATTTGTCAACTCATAATTTCAATAGTCATCATGAACATCAAGTATCAATTCATACCAAGTAATCTGATACAATAAACCACCGTCTCAATATATCAATAATCAGTGATCAGTTCTCTCACCCTATCAATCGACTCTGTTCCTCAAGTCATCAATATATTCACATCTCAATACTGAAGTAACCAATATTCTGACACATCTATTCAGATCTTCACACTCCAGTCTGATCAAAGTCATCACACACTCTTACTTCTATCAAGGTCAGTCATAAGATCGATCACTGTGAAGTTGGGAAGATGTTATCAGAATAATCTCAGGTTAAAAGTATTTGATTCCTTGTTTAAACGAATCCAATAGTAGCAAGGTGGTTACAACAAGGGTTTTAGGGTATGAGGTTGGGAGTTTGATCACTGGTACATGCAAACTGAGAGAAATTCCTCTCTTTTTTTTTGAGAAGGGTTTTGGATTTGGGCCTGCTCTTGGGCTTGGGCTTAGTTAGGAAAATAAAGAAAAAGGAGGAAAATGATATGATGGGCTTGGGCTTGAAATAATGGAAAATAAGAATAAGATAAAATGAGATAAGAAAAACAATAATCATGATGATGATGATCAAGAATTAATTAGTAATAATTAAAATAATATCTAAACTTTAAAAATGACAAATTTCTTAAAACAGAATGCACATATATATTAAAGTATTATTATTATTATTATTATTATTATTATTATTATTATTATTATTATTATTTGCTATTAAGTCATGTATTGCAAGATATGGGTATTACACTACTTATTGAAAATATTCTTTTGGTAAGAGGTTTAAAACATAACCTGTTAAGTATTAGTCAATTATGTGATAAGGGTTATAAAATAATTTTTGAAAAAGATGCATGTCTTATGTATGATACAAACATGAAAGATATATTATTTAGAGACTCTCGAAATAATAATATTTATGAATTATGAATGACTTGTTTATCATCAAATGATAATTTATGTTTAATTACTTCTAATAATGATTATTTTCTCTGGCATAAAAGATTTGGTCTTTAAATATGAAAGGTATTTCTAAGATTTCTAAATTTGATTTAGTTAAAAGTCTTCCAAAATTAGATTTCAAAAAGGATTATTTTTTTGATTCTTGTCAATTAGAAAAACAAGTTAAATCATCTTTTAAATCTAAAGATTTGGTTTCTACTCATAAACCTTTAGAGTTACTTCATTTGGATTTATTTGGTCCTACACGTATTTCTTCTTTAAATAAAAACAGATATGTTTTTGCTATTGTTGATGATTATTCATGTTTTACATGTATAATATTTCTAAAGAATAGAAATGATACTTTTAATGAGTTTTCAAGCTTTTGTAAAAGAATTCAAAATCAAAGCTCTAAATATAGTCACTATTCGAAGTGATCATGGAGGAAAATCTGAAAATGAATCTTTTGCAAATTTCTGTGATAAGTATGGTATTATACAAAACTTTGATTTTCCTAGAGCATCTCCTCAAAATGGTGTTGTGGAGAGAAAAAATAAGACTTTGGAAGAATGTGCTAGAACTATGCTTATGAACAGTTATTTATCAAAATATTTTTGGGCTAATGATGTTGCTATTGCATGTTATGTTTTGAATCGTGTGCTTATTCAACTTATTTTAAACAAAACATGTTATGAATTGTTTTATATTAGAATTTTCAAAGTTTCTTATTTCAAGATATTTGGATATAAATGCTTTATCTTAAATACTAAAAATGCTTTAGATAAATTTGATGCTAGATCCAATGAATGTATTTTTTTTTGGTTATTCAACTCATAGTAAAACATATAGAATCTTTAAAAAGAAAATATCTATTATTGAAGAATCATTGCATGGTAAATTTGATGAATCTTTAACTAAACATATTATTAATACTTTTTCACATGATGATGATGATGTCATAAATACTCCAGTTATTGATAATACTATTACATCTTATGATGATACTAACATTACTAACATTGATGAGACTCCTATAGAATTACCTAAAGCATATGTTGAGGTAAAGAATCATCCACATGATTTGGTTATTGGAGATATTTCTCAAGGTGTTCAGACTAAATTCAAATTGAACTACATGACACATATTGCTTTTATATCTCTTATTGAACCAAAGAATATCAAAAAAACTTGTGTAGATGATCTTTGAATTATTGCAATGCAAGAAGAGCTGAATCAATTCGTCAGAAATGATGTGGTATCTTCTACAACAACCTACTGATCATCCATTCATCGACACTGGATGGGTATTCAAGAACAAACTCGATGAGTCAGGTCAAGTTATAAAGAATAAATCAAAGTTAGTTCCATGAGAATATAACCAAGAAAAAGGTATTGATTTCGTGAAACTTATGCACTAGTAGTTAGACTTGAACCCATTCGTATTTTACTTACTTATCCATGTTTTATGGATTTTAGACTTTATCAAATGGATGTTAAAAGTGCCTTTTTAAATAGTTTTATTAAAGAAACCATTTATGTTGAACAACATCCAAGTTTTGAACATGAAAAATTTTCAAACCATATTTTTAAACTTAAGAAAGATTTATATGGTTTAAAACAAGCACCTCGTGCTTTGTATGATGATTAAAAAGTTTTCTTTTAAATTCTGGTTTTAAGATTGGTAAAGCAGATACAACACTTTTTATTAAACATGTTAATAAAGATATCTTAATTATCCAAGTATATGTTGATGATATCTTATTTGAATCTACTAATGATAAAACTTTGTCAAAAATCTTTTAAGACTATGTAGAGTGAATTCGAGATGAGTTACATGAGTGAACTTACTTACTTTATCGGTCTGTAAATAAAGCAAATAAAAGATGGAATTTTTATTTCCTAATGCAAGTATGTAAAGGAACTACTTAAAATATTTAGAATGAAAAATTCTGGTAGCAGAAGTACTCATATGAGTACTGCTGCGTTCTTTGACAAAGACGAGAATAGTAAGAGTGTTGATCAAAAGTTATACCGAGGTATGATTGGCTCATTACTATATATTACTTCAAGTAGATCTGATATTATATTCAGTGTTTACTTATATGTTAGATATCAATCTAATCCTAAGGAATCACACCTTAAAGCAGTGAAAATGATTCTTAGATATATTAATAACACAGTCAACTATGGTCTATTTCATCCAAAATCAAGCACATTTGATTTAATATCATATAGTGATGCTGATTTTACTAGATGCAATTCTGATCGAAAAAGTACTAGTGGTACTTGTCACTTTTTTGGACATTACTAGTATCATGGTTCAGTAAAAAACAAAATTCTGTATCATTAACGACAACCAAAGAAAAATATATCACTGCTAGTGTTGCATGTGCACAGATTTTATGGATGAAACAAACCTTACTTGATTATGGTATTTCTATCACAAATTCACATATTATGTGTGATAATACCAGTACTATTAACTTATCAAAAAATCCAATTCAATATTCACGTACAAAGCATATTGATATTAAACATCATTTTTTTTTACGTGATCATGCTTTAAAAGGTGATGTTTCTTTAAGTTTTATACCAACTAATAATTAAATAGCAGATATCTTTACAAAACCTCTTAAAAAGGATATTTTTATGAGATTTCGAAAAGATTTGGGTATTTGTAATATTTTTGATATTTAAAAATATTCTTATGTGTTTTCAACACTATTAGTTGACTAAATAAATGAGTAGTCGACTATTGTAATCTAACAGAAACGAGGCATTCTGAGTTTTTCAGAATTAATCGACTAACCCTTGGATTAGTCGACTGACCTTAGCCTCAAGTCGACTAACTTTGTTAAAAACTGTGTTATGCTACTGGTATTCTACTTCTCAAACCCGACCCATGTCGTTTATATTATATATTATGTTTCTTGGCTAATCTTTCTCTTGTGTCTCATATACCTTTTTGGTAATGACAAAGGGGGAGAAAATTTGATATGTATGCTATATCATATATGTTTCATGCAGGGGGAGAACATATACATATACATGTTATATATTTTCATGCTTGTTATACATGTTCTCTGCAGGGGGAGTTTGTGCATACATAAAAGTAAATTGTTTGTCATCATCAAAAAGAGAGAGAATGTTGAAACTTAAATTTTAATGATAACAAACTCATGACTATATACACATATATATCCTCAGATTTGTGATACAGGTTTATTGGCGCTCAAATTGAAGTAATATAACTCTATTATTGAGTTCTTGCAGCACAAGATGATACAAGGATATTTACTATTTTTGTTTATTTTTTTTTTATCTTTAGAAAACTGTAAAAGCCTTGATCACGCACACAAATTAATTTTATAGTCAACTTATCCTCTTTTATGGCCGACTAATATGTCTTATAGTCGACTTGCTTCTTCATGTAGTCGACTAAGTATGTTTACAGAGAGTTATCTGTTCTCTGGTTTCATATGTTAACAAAATTAGTCGACTTTTTCATAGACCAAGTCAACTAATCCTATTTTCCAGAGACTTATCTGTCTGTGTATATCAGTTATAGTCAATTTGAACTAATTCCTAGTCGACTAATCTAAGCAAAAATATATAGATTAGTCAGCTAATATCATTTCCTAGTCGACTAATAGTCAGTTTCTGACTGTTGTACAGTTTTCAGGCTCTGATGTTTTTCCAATGCTTTAAATATTCAAATTTGAATTGATAACTACCCTAACTGACCCTTGTTTTTACCTATAAATAGGGATGTTATCTCTGGGTTCAATTACCAATTCAATTCATAATTCTGTAAAAAAAACTCTGATAAAAGTTTTATTTTTCAGAAAATTATTTTCCACTTTCTTTCTTCACATAATTCCAATCCTTTGTGAAGAATTCTGAGAGTCCTCTTATAAGAAACCTTGTTCAGTCATTCACATATAATTTTCAAGGCTTATAAGTTACATTGTATTCAATCAAAGAAAGTGTCTTTTCGGTGTAAAGAAGAGTTATACAGATTTGACGAAGGGTGTTTTGTCAATTGGTGTACTGAAGTTGATTTTGAGATGTTTCAAAATCAAGATAAGGAAAATCTCAAGCGGGTTGCTTGGAGACTGAACGTAGGTCACAAGTACCCGACTGAATTGTTCTGAGATATATTATGTTCATTTACTTTTCTGCAAGTAGTTTATATTTTGTGATTAGAATTTTTATAAACACTATTCACCTTTGTATTGTCTTGTTTATAGATTCTACAAATATGTGTGATATAAAATCAACACATATTACAAACATGTGAACTTGTTTTTGAGATAAAAATGCAATCTTGAAATATGAACTATATTAAAAATTATTTTTTAAAAACTAAATTTTAAATGGAAAATCAAGTTTTTTCAAAACTCTAAAAATACAAAAAATAAGTTTTTCAAACTCTTTAAAACACCAATGTGTATGAATAAAATTCAATACACATATAAAATAATGTTAACTTGTTTTGAGAAAATACATTCATAAAACCAAAAGAATATTCTAGTTAAATCGAAGCGGTTTAAACTGAAAAATTAAAACTTTTGATCTTGAAAACCAATATTAAACTTATTGGTGAGCTTGAGCAATCAAAACTAATTTACACTTTATACAACCCTAAACATTCTTACAAACTAAAGTCATCTTAATATGATCTTCATCTTCACTTGACTCGACCAAAACTTAATTTCATGGGCTAGACTCTTTTTTGAGTACTTAATATGATTTTAATGCTTGAACTCTTGAATCAACATGTGTTAGCTTGAAGAAGCTAAACACCAACTAAGATCTTAATTGAATATCTGAAACTTAATAACACAAGATCATTAATATTATAACTACATGAATTAATCATCATCAAAACTAGAGTGATAGACCTTTGGGCCAATAACTTCTAAGACACACAAGAAGGTGATGGTATCATATCTCCATCTCCTCCAAGCTGTTCCAAGGGAGAGATTCGAGCCCCACCATGAGAAGCAACTCACCAGCACACCCTGCCGATAAGCTCTCTCTCCTCCTTCCTCGTGCACGCCATCAGGAAAGAGATTTCGAACCCTAAGATTGAACCTCGCCCCCTAAAAGATCGAGCAACCCAGAATTAGATCATCCGAACCAGTGGGGGCATGCCCTCCCTATCACCCCTGATGTCGACATCATGTCATGACGATTTATATGTTATAAGGGTTTATCAGATGACTAATGTGGCACACCAATCAGACTCTCGCATGCCGAGAGCCTGACTACCATTACCTTCACCTTAATCCTCTCTCTTTCCTTGCTCCATCTAATGAAGAAGAAAAAAAATAAAAATGGTGACCCAACAAAGCAAAGAAGAGAAATATTGAAGCAAGAGTTTCTTAGAGTAGATAGAAGTGATCTCCATCTAAGGGTTCCACTCTATTTATAGATGGAAGAGAAGCCGCACCGCTTCCAGTTTAAATTTTCAAACCCCGAAAAGTCGATCCACGTCTCAAGATTTTCGGTCAACCAAATCAGCAGAAGATAAGCTGTTGTTGCCAAAACACGAAACCTACCTTCAGTCATTGTGACTCCTGGATTCGAAAAGACACAGGATCCGAACCCCCAAGAGATCTAACCGATCGATGTGACAGCTAGCAGCTAGTTGTACAACCTACAATTAAAACTAAAAGATCCACATTTGTGATCCAGATCCACGTCTGTCCACGAACATTAAGACGAACTTAAGGCGTTAAAGATCTTCTACCAACTATACTCTTTGGACTTCCTGTCTGCAAACTCCGACAAGTGAAAGATCGGGGGTATCTGTAGTGGTCAAAATCCGACCAGTCCAAGATGGAGACACATGCCCCTCGCCTTCCAACTCTCTGAGAAGCATAAGAGTTCCTCTCTGAAGTCCATGCTATTCCCAACCCCCTCAAGATCTTCTCTACTCCGAAATTCCATCCGTTCCGAAGACATCATCTTCAAACCACGTAACTCCAGCAACATAGCACCTAAGATCTTCGCCGACAGTTGCACAGCCTTACCTCCTCTAGGTTCATAACATGTAACACGCCTCAATATGGACAGTTATGGACATACGCTAATTTCCTTGCATGCATTCCCAACAAACCAACATTAGTGATCACGACTGTTACAACAAATCAACATGTGCAAATCGTGCGGTTATAAGGATCTCGCTCGTACCCATCTGCTCCACACCAACAGCTGAGTCAAGCATGAATAGATCTCATCCGACGAAGAGGAGGCTTTTGATTCGGCTTTTGGTTTCAATCTGTACACATCCTCTAAACTCCTGTAATTCTGTTACCTGGGAATTATAATGAAGCTCCTCCTCCTCCCCGTGGTGTGTCGCGATTAAGTGTTTTCACGTAAATTCTCCGTGTCCTTCTTTTCTGTGTTGTATTTTATCTGCACTTTTTCATTTTCTTTCTTGCTTATGATGATGATCGACCGTTCAATGATTTGTGACGGCCACGACAATTTACATCTTGAGATAAACTACAGTTTAAACTTAGAAGCCAAACAAATTACCACAAAATTAGCCCTCTGGTAGATCCGAAACCCATTTTCAACCGGCCCGATGCCATTGTAGGGGCTGTTTGTTTCACCGTAAAGATGTAAAAGTCCGTAATTCGTAAATGACTTACAACCCAATTACAACTATGACGTTTGTTTAGACTGTAATTCGTAAAAGATTTACGCAACTTAACTCTCACTCGCTTGTAACCCAATTACCACTCACTTACATCCCAGTTACAGTTAATTTTGTGGTCATGCAAGTGTACATTATTTTTTATGTTAATATTAATTTTTTTAATATTTACCATTTTTAATATTTATTTACAATATTAAAACTTTTAAATCGTCAAATACTTAATTTTGTGGTCAACTTTTTCACTTATGACTTACACATTACGACAACTAAACACCGTAAAAAATAATACATTTTCTTACTTATAACTTTATATTACCAATCAAATACCGTAAAACTTACATGCATGTAATTATTTTATAACTGTAAAAGACTTTACTAATTAGGGTTTATAAATTACGGCTAATTATGGCAATCAAGTGGACCCATAATTGAAACCCGTCTGCGGTCCAACGTCCCATCAAAGTGCAACCTAAAACTCTCAAAAAAAACACCACTATTCTTCCTCCTCTCCTAGTCTCAAAATTGCCTTCCTAGATCGCATCAGCTCCCTCAATCCTTCAACATTATCACACTTCGATCGATCAATGGCGCTGTCGGCATCGGACATCCAAACCGTCTATACTATTCTCACCAACTCGCTGAGCACCGACCAGTCCGTGCGCAAACCAGCGGAGGCTGCACTCACTCAGTGCGACAATCGCCCAGGATTCTGCTCTTGTCTCTTCGTACTCTCCCTTTCCCTCTCTTGGGTTTTGTTTACTGCAATAAGTTTGTGGAAAAAAATTCATTTCTTGTTGTTTTTCTAATGGGATTGCGGTTGCAGGAAATTATTGCGGCGAGGGATGCGGCTTGCAGGGAAGATGTTCGCCTCATGGCCTCTGTGTACTTCAAGAACAGCATCAATAGATATTGGAGGCATCGTCGCGATTCCCCGTGAGTATTTATTGTTATCGAGATATGAATTTGGTTGCTTTTTGATTTTTTTTTTTTTTTTTACTGTTTTCAAGCTTTAGCTGCTTATGATCAAATGTAGATCACACTGGTTACTATATATTTTTTTTTAAAAAAGCAAATGGTTGAAAATATCCTATGCAATCTAAGACACACTATGGCAGTTGTTCTTGGCTGAGAAAGAGTACATGGTGAAGCAAGGTGAAAATTTGAAGGCAGGTACATGAAATAAGCACGCCATGTGCCCAAGTGTGAACAATGGTGTCTTGAAGGGAGCAGGACAAAGAACAGAACAGTGAGTAAGAGGGCAACAGATATTGTTTAAAACAAAAGACGGCGCTTAATTAAAAAGGTAGATCAGATTCCCTGGAGTCTGGACACTATATAGGTAGAGTCATGGGTCTACAACTATTCCTTTCAACAAAATTTGTTCAAACGGATGGTGAAGACATGGTTCATTTCTAACCGATGAGGTGGCGATTGAGCGTGGAGGCATATCTCCTATCAGAACAATGTGTGATCTGTTAGATGTGAAACCAAATTTGGATACAAAAGAAGAGGAGAAGGCATGGTTCATGCCATAGATCGGTGACCCCTAATTGCAAAAGAGATAACTAAAAATGAGAACTAATATCAAGTCTAAAATAAAAAAGAAAACATCCTTTTGAATCTTAAGTTGGAGTAGGCACCCTCCCAGCTTCAGTTTAAACCAGGTAACAAAGTCACACACCGTAGAAGGACGAAATGCTTTGAGAACACTACCTGATTTACTCTAACAAAGAGCAGAATTCACACTTGAAATCATTAATAGATAAAACTTCTTTGTAGTGTTATGGATAGAGCAGGACTGTGACACCAAGGTTGGCTATGTAAAAGGAGATAATAAAACAAAATCAAAAGCCATGCTCAAGTATCTGGAAAATGAACAGGATGTTCCACCATTCAGGTTATGAACTTTGATATCCTTGTCCTATCTTTTTATCTTCTGTACATGATACATAATAGGTTCAAGGTGAAAATTTGGAGATCTAGGAATCCAAACCCAGTATAGCAAAATGGGTGGAAGCTCTGTGCCCATATTAACAAGGCTAGTGAAGAATGGAGTATGAATTGATATTTGATATGGTGTTTGTTCTCACTGATACAAAATTTAATGTTTAAGTTTCATTACCTGGCAAATTCTATAGCTTGTTACTCTACTAGTATTACCTCAATGTGTTCTGCTTGTGTGGGTTCTGTGTGTCTTTGTAGTATAATGCAAGCATTGACATTATTACCTTGTTTGGGTACCCATTACAACATAAAGGGTGGAGAAGCTCTGTGTCCACATTATCAAGATTAGTGAAGAACAGAGTACGTAGTGATGTTTCATATACTGTTTGTTGTTTGTTCTATTGTTTAAAAATTGGTGTTTTACTTTCAATGCTTATGAAGAGTCTGTTACTTTCTTTGCTAATAAAGTCTTTGATATTATGTTTTACTTCCAATGTTATCTTTGCTTGTGTGGTACTGATTAACCTGGTAGATTTAACTAATCCTTGCAGAGGCATTAGTAATGAGGAGAAGGTTCACCTTCGAAAAAAATTGCTGTTGCACATCCGGGAAGAAAATTCTCATGTGAGAGTTGATAGTTTTTCCGTTGGTTACTTTGTTTCATGTTCTGTCACTTAATTTTGCATGCCAGTTTTCTCATTCCCATTTTGATAATGTAAGATAATGAACAAATAATGTCCAGTAAATTTTGTTAAGAATTTTCTATTTTCTTAATGTGTCATCATCAAGGCTTCCAGTGTTTCCTTTCTTTATGCAGCATCAGTGCATGCTAAATCTTTATTTTGTCTGCTCTATGTCATCAGATAGCGCTTCAGCTCACTGTTCTTATCTCAAAAATTGCGCGCATAGATTATCCAAAAGAATGGTAGGTTCTTATCAACCTTCTTGCAGGATATGTGTTTGTCAGTTATAAACTAATAACAGTAGTTGTAATCATAAAAATGCAGAATCAACCTGATTTTTCAGCTTCGAGTTCTGATTTCATAAGATGGTATCGCTATGTTTCTCATCTATTATTGATTGGTAGAAGTAGATATAGTTAAAAATTTAGATAACTTAACCCTATATGCTTGGGCAGTATTTTATTCCAGTTCATAAACTTCATACTGTGAGCTGGTTGTAAACGTAACATATTTTGATAGCTCATGACATGTTCCTTATAGCTGATTGTGAAAAAAGACATGCCATTTTAAGAATGGCTTCAGAATTTCTCCTCTTCCATGGCACTTCATAATTAAAACTAAGTTGTTACATTATGGCTGAACAGAATAAAAGAAAGGAGAAAGGCTGAGTAACTGTAACTTTGTATGTGGTGGAAATCTCAATTCATATCTTATCTTGTTTTTTTTCATTCTTCTACTCTTTGCAAGATGGCAAAGATTGGGAAAACCGAGAGAAAACAAAGATCTTAGTCGATCCTTTCTCACTTTTCAGTCTCTTCTAGAGGATAATTATGTTAAAAAGTCTATCTAAGAGAACCTATCTGTAGACGATGCACATCTGCCACTAACCTTTTAATTGATTAAGTCTTGCTAAAAAGACCCCTAATACAATTCCATGAGAACGTTAACTATAACAAAATGGCTTTTTGCAGGCAAGTTGACATTGTGTACTCTGATATGACCTCTCTTAACCAAGACTGGGATGCTCTAAAAACCTAAGTCAACCTGTTTGGATTGTATCACACAGATAGATCAATTCAAATAGTGATCAAATCGGAGTACGCAATGTCGACCTAATCCAACTTTTTGGGATTGTATCACACAGATATGTCAATTCAGATAGGGATGATTCACAAGGCAATTATCTTCCCAGAATTCACACATAAACATCTTCCTAACCTAATTCTGTCCTGTTCTGTAGATCTGAGCTCGTAAATGCATCTTTAGCGAAACACCGTATTGCACATGCTCAAAAGCCCTACAGGATTCTCACCTCACTTTGTAGTGAGCTCAGACCAACCTATACCTTTTCTTACTGGATTTTGGTTCCTGTCACAATTACGCTTTGACATGTTCTGGGGCAGTGGAAACATAACAAGAACTTGGGCATTTCTCAGAACGTTATAGGTTCAGCGTGACATAGAATATTATTGACAGTGCATGCGTGACATCCTCTTTATTAGAAACTCTGATGTAATTGAAGACCAGGGTCAAGTTCTGAGAATAACTCCATTGAAAGAAATTAGTTGATGCCACAATGAAGATAAATTTTTTTGTATCTTCGGCATTGATGATAACAAGGAAAAACTCATGATGAGGAGCTGACTTGAACATGAGGATATGGCTAGATTTCTAAATTGTGGATGGAGTGTACTCATTGGAGGTTTCAATCAAATTTGAGCAAAACACAGCTGTTATTGATTTGAATTCAACGCAGCAAGTTTTTGTAGTTCCTACTTCCCTTCATCTTTAAAAGGACTTGAGGTGTGAGATATCTGAAGATGGAATATGAACTATGAAGCTCAGTTTCAAGAGAGGCTTGTTTATTTGAGAAAATTTGTTGGACTCTCTGATCTTCAGGTCATTTATTGCAAAGCTTTCCTGGTCAAAATTATTTTTGGAGGCAGCTTCAGTGAAGCCTGGAATTTCCTCCCCTCCAATGATTGGCAATTGTTTGTTCAAATTTCTCATTTGAGTAAAACAATCTTTTTCCCCCTCACCACCAGCACCACCACACACACACACACAATGCTGCCATGCTTGTGCCTTTAAACTCTCTAATTTTTCTTTCTTATCATGCCATTTAAGATTTAACCTGCCCAACGTTGGAGGACGCTGGAAGTTTTCATTCAGCCCAACAATGCATGTGACTAATAAATAAAACTGATTATACACCATCTAATGAAGATATCTTGCATTCTGCAATTTCTTGTATAATTGATCTTTTACAATAACTTTGTATCATTGGGAACCTAATTGGTGGCACGAGCATGTCTGCCTGCCCTTGGTACTCATCTAAATTTATCTGCTTTTAGTTCAGACCATACATTGACTTCTCTCCTATTTTTACTATTGACTGTTCTGTGGAATATTTGAAATTTTTTTTTCTAATTGGTTTAGAACATTGAACAATCATATTGCGATACAAGTTTTATTGGGTTTGCTTATCATTGTTCAGGCCGGATCTATTTTCCATTTTGGCCCAGCAGCTTCAAGCAGCTGATATGCTTGCTTCCCACAGACTTTTCATGGTTCTATTTCGAACTCTAAAGGAGTTGTCAACAAAACGTATGAGTTGTGATCAGAGAAACTTTTCAGAGGTATATGCTTTTTAGAAATTTCAGATTGCAAATTTTTGTTAGCACATATGCATGTATATAGGAGGGAATATATTTTGAAGGTCATGTTGAATTGTACTGATCCCCACTGATGGCCAAATTTTTGATTGCATCTTACTCTATGTCTATGTGTCCTAGCTCTTTCAGTTATGCGAATTATTTTTTCTTACATGCTATGATGCTCCATTCTTGGTGAAGTTTTAATATACTTTATCATCTGTGGAAGACTGAATTAAATATACTCATTAGTTACTTGATCTTACCGAGGAAATAATGCTTTATATTGTGTATCTTTAATAGGAAGTTCTTTACTCTAGTTATGTGGGAGAAGTGGACACTTTATTTTGATATCGACCACTTGAAATAAAGTACAAAACAAGAAAATGTAGTGTTCTATGCAGAAATTGTGTAAAAGGTTAAATTTTTTATTGAAGATCACATTTATTGCATAATACCTGTTTTTCTCTTACCTCCATGGAATAAGAGTCCAAATTTTGAGCATGGAGTTTAAGCTCCTTAACAGTAGTGGAGCTATTAAACATCATTTGCTATTTAGTCTTAGAATTGGTTATCTTAATAATACCTAGCCTGACCATTAGATTGCTCAGCCTCAAAAACCATTTGCTAGACTACAATGAGAAGTACCCTAACAAATACGACGCCTAAGAACAACTGTGATAGTGGAGGATAAATAGACAGTTTCAACTCTAATGACAAGTACCCTAATAAAAAAGATGCCCGACAACAACTGAAAGGGCAGAGGTGAATAGACTGTTTCAACTTTTGTATTGCACTGTTCTTTCCTTTTCTGAAACACATTAACTTTCTAAACTTCTGTTTCAGTGATCGGTCTCTTTTGGTAGTTTCATTTTTTGCATACTTCTATCAGTGCATTTTGGGTTGCAGTTAGACCTGTTCAATATAGCTTCAGATTCACCTATGAAATATGAATATATAGCTAAAGGTATATACCTGTGCAGGATGAAAGGAGGAAGAAAGAAGAATAGAGGATAAACAAAGGAAAAAGAGATGACCGAAGACCTCAGTCTCCACCCTGATCTATTCATATTCATCAAAACTTACAACCGAATACATCTCTAATCCCTAGCCCCTTACACAGGCTTCTTTTACATAAAATTTGGAAAAAAAAAAAGAACATAAAGGTGAAACAAATATTTCCTGGCTAAAAGATAAGTGAGCAAGCGAACATAGATAATGTAACTGTTCGCGTATTTACTATTCATATTAATAGTAATGGCTATAGTAACCCACCGATCTTATCTTTTTTAACTCTTTTTTATTGGATCACATTTTGAGTCCTTGAAAAAAAATTTCTTTTCAATCATAGGTTGAAGCAGATAAAAAAAAATCCTATCAATCTAAATGTACTTTGGAATGGAATCCCTTATTGCTGAAATTAAAATCTAATCCACTCCTTGTTGAAAGACCCTTCTAAAACCATATTTTTTTAAAGGAGACTATTTAATTCTAAGCGTGCATCGGTTTCTCTTGTTTCTGTTTTGTAGCTTCTTCACTTGTCCATGAGTTCATTTTGTAGCTTCTTCTTCTCACTCCATGACTTGAATGTTTAAGTTGACTGTAAGATTGTAGCAAAAGTCCTGTTCTCTAGATGTAGGACGAGCTTTGGTGCTGGAAACAGTTTACTTAAAATTTGAAAGGGGAAAAGAGCTCTAGACCTGTCAATGGAGACAAGGAGCTACATCAGTAATCACAGACTCCCTGTGGAAATATTTGTGAATGCCATTGGAAGCTTCAATGGCTGAGGTAATGGTTCTGAAGTGGGCTCTGAATCATCTAGACCCTGAACCAACTTGAACAGACTTGATATTCTCTCAGTGGTAGCACAGGTTAGCAATGATTGTGGTGGTCCTATATTGACAGTGGAAGGGTCGAGAATTGAAGTTAAGGAATTGGGTTTGGTTTCCCTGGAGTGGTTCTATCCGCAAGAAATCTTTGTGATGGAGTCAGTTCCAGTTTTGCTTTTGAACAGAAAGCCTTTTCTACTGGGATTTTGAAAGTGGTATCCGCAATTTTGCTAAGGTTCATTGGTCATCTTCTCAAGGTTTTCAAACTTCTTGAGGTTAACAATCCTCTCTGTGAGCGTGATTGACAAAGTACTTAGGCACATGAAAAATCAGGGTAGCTGTTTAAAAAAAAGAACTGAGTGGGGCTCGCATGCACTTTAGCATATACTCAAAGTAGGATGATAGGAACAGAAAGAATTTGTAGTTGATCTTTGACTGGAATATAAGAAAATTGGGAAGGTTAAGAAAAAATTAAGGATGGGAAACCAAGAAAGTTGGAATGGTAGATAGAAACACAGAATTTGTAGCTGGTAAGTGGCAACCATAGATAACAGATGAATTTACAGTTATACACTTCGATTTCTTTCACAGAACTTCCTTCTAAGCACTGCATTCTGCAAAAGTCCTCACTTAATGTCACACAGCTTATATAAATTTGTAAATTGAATATTACAACAACGACAACATAAGGTGCAATATATAAATTCTACATCCATGCTTTAAAATGATTAAGTTGTATTTTACATTCTAACTTATTACATGGGTTAAATTATTTCATCCCAAACCCTATCTTTCTTGCTATGAAAGTTGGTCAGGGTGGATTGGGGTTGGATTGTAGTATTAGGTCCGTTTCAATTCAATCTGAATATCTTTATTAAAAGCGCTAGGCAAGCATTGTCAAAGTACTAAGCGCCTCTCTTAACCACCTAAATAGACTGCATTGGTATATTGTTTTCATGGTTTTGCAACATTGCTTTGACCTTAATGCAGCTTAGCAATTTTGTACCGGTGAAACCATCACCACCTCATGTCGATTGCTAAGCATATTGGCCATCACTCTGGTACACCCTTGTCTAATACCTTATTATTCATGTTGCTTGACGCTTAACGGCATGGAGGCGTGCCCTCACATTGGTTATAGAGTTATATTAGTTTTGAATTGAAGCATGTAACCCTTTGGTATGTTAGTTTTGGTTTCTTCAATGGTTCTTTTGCTCTTCCTTGTGTAAGCTCCAAACTTGCAACATTCATTTGGCAATATACACATGATTTTTGGTGACTAAGACATGCTTAATATTTGACCTTATATCTTAGTAATATCTCACCATAGTATCTAAAAGGGTATTTCAGATATATACCTCCCCCGGGTCTTTGGTAATTTAGAAACGTTTACCTTCCAAATCTTTGCTATTAGAAAATATCCCTTGAAATTTTTTAGATCTTAAAATTTTATCCCTCCAATTAGATTTTGAATGGAATAAGAGTGTTTTACCTACCTTTCTCTTTTCTTCTTCATTGTTCCTATAGGATGTAACCCAAATTCTATCAAACCCAAAATTCTTGTCCCTCCTCTTGATCATTTTTCTTCTCCTCCCTCTCTCAATAGCCTTAAACCTAAAATTCCTTCAAATTTCTCTCAAATCTCACTCTTAAAAATTTCTTAGGAATTTTCTAAATTTCTTAAGAAGTATATGTGAAAATGATTGATTTGAGTTTTCGATTATGAGTAAATGAAATGGAAAGGTGCTTGATTTGAGAGAAAGAAGTGAAGGAGGAGAAATAGGTAGAAAAGAAGATGAGTTTACAGGCTTAAGTTGGGATATAATGGTTTTATCATTAAAATAAGGACTAGTCATTTTTAAAAAAATTAGGCAAGTTAACCTAATCAAACTGAAATATTCTCTTTTTATTCTAAAAGGGGGTAAACTTTTACTATCTAGAAGATTTGGAGAGTAAATTTTAATATCAATAATTTAGAGTTAAAATTCGATATACCAAAGATTTGGGGGTATATATATCTAAAAACCTTATCTAAAATTGTTGTTATGTGCTTTCCATTTTCACTGTCATGATAATGTTATCAATAGTAGTGGTGGCTATATCTTGATTATGTTGTGTAGTTCAAGCTATTTTCCCTTGCCATGTACTCTAATTCTCTTTTCAAGGTGAAACTTTTTTCTGAGATAGTAATATGACGATAATGGAAGCTAAAATAAAGATGATTGCTCTTGTTTGATGCAGATAGCCACACACTTGTTTGAATATACTTGGGGCCTTTGGCAGAGAGATGTGCAAACCATACTGCAAGGATTTTCTGCTCTTTCACAAGCACATACTTCTACGTCTGTTATGGAGCGACAGGGCGATATGCTTTTAACATGTGAAAGATGGTTGTTATGTTCAAAGATTGTCAGACAATTGATTGTATCTGGCCATGCTAGTGATATAGCATCTGTTGAGGTAGCTATATTTTGATGTTAAGTACCTCAAGATACTCTTGTCTTCCATTTGTTAATTTCGCATCCTATTAATTTTTATGAGGATATCTTATTTTTCTAAAATATATTTTCTGCTTCAAAGGAGGTGCGGCAAGTCAAGGAGGTCTGTCCTGTTCTCTTGAATGCTGTTCAATCATTTCTTCCATATTGTAAGATGCTTCTTCCATCTTGTCATTTTATCACCTGTGAATTATGTCTGTTAATCATCTTCAGATGTCTATTTTGCTAGGAAATGCTAAACCTCTAAAGTCTACAACCAGTCATGCTGCCACGAAATTCTCACTTTTAAAGTAGATTATGCTTTTTTATTGATTTCGTATCTTCTATGTTGACATTGTTTTAGAACATTTCTTTTTTATTTTGAGTAATCTAAGTTGCAGATCACTACCCAATTATCTAGATGATTTAAATTAATTGTGTTTATTTGCTGGATGCTGAAGTGATCGCGTATAAAGTCAAAACAAAGGGACCTGAATATTTGCTCCTTTAATCAGGATAGCTCCTTTCATTCAATAGCATAGTGTTGGTTGTTAAACCTATTAATTCTGAGTCTCTGACCATCATTTGTCTATGAAGTTTGGGTTCTTTGTTGTATCTTGCTCACTTTATATGATTTGAAAAAAATACATTCGACAAAGCTAAGGCCAGGTGTATACAACTTTTTACTTTGTAGCATTGACTAAACTGTTTGTCCCAAATTCCTTTGATCAACTATATGAGACCCTTTTCTCCATTCAACTTATCAAGGTCCTCTACTCAGTTAAATTAGCAACCTCATCATCTTTTTTCACTCCTAACCAGCACACCTACCTGGCCCATTGGACTTGTCCAAACCATTTCAGACGATTTTGTTCATTCTATCTTCAGTATATGATTCTTCTAATTTCTTATTCAATCTATCCTCATTTTGGTGCTCGTCCGTCTCAACTATGGTTTGAAATCTCAGAATCTGAATTAGTGTCAACCAATAATTTTAGGTATCTAAATCGGCCATATCAACCATTTCATCTCAGTGATATTGTTCTCAACCAATTTTTTTAACAAATAATAATTTTTTAAATAATTTGTTAAGATAATCAGTAACATTTTGATATATTTTTGGGAATAATTGATGGTCATTTATTAAAATTGGTAGTAACAATTTAATCTTTTATTTTTTTCTATAAGTTCCAACAAGCTAATTTCATGATGAGTTCACTATAATTTTTTTAACAAACTAATGTGTATACACCAATTTAAATAAAAATAAGTTTTTTGTATGTTTTTTTTAACAAACTAACAAAAATGAATTAATTAGAATTATGTTAATAAGATTAATCTATGTGTTACTGTTAAGTGTGTCCAAAGACTCCAAACTAGTAAAATAATTATTTTATCTTGATTTTCCTGACGCACTAAATTGTAAACAATAAGCACCTACTTAAATAAAATAGTCAAGTACTATTTTTCAAACAAACTACTAGGAAATTAGTTAATTATAATTATTCTAACAAATTAATCTTTATTTTTTATAAAACAACGAGGTAATTATTTCACTAAATTTTTTCTTACGAACTAATGCATAAATACTAAACACCAACTTAAATAAAATAAGCTTTAGTAAACTTTTTGACAAATTAATAAAAAGTTAATTAATTATTTATATATCCTAACAAATTAAATCCTTACATTTTTGCTAAGTGCTAAAAGGTTAATTGAATAACTTTTCATTAATTTTAAATAACAAAATATTAAACAAAAATTAACTTTGCAGATATTTATTCTCACAAACTATTAAATATTAAAGTGATTGGGTTAGTTTGGATAATTTATTAATTCATTACATTTTCCCTTCCAACCTAGTTAATGAAAGTTAAACAATTAACTAAATAATGTAGTTATTATTTATAATTCAAGCCAAAACAAATTATTAAGTTGAATAAAATATACAAAAGGATTATTGGGTTTTGGGCTGAGTTAAATATGGATTATTAGGTTTAGGGCTGAGTTAAATAACTCAACCCAACACCCAGTAACCCATCACTTTATAAACCCAATTACCAATCAGATCTCAACCAAAAAAAGGGAAAAAAATGAAAAAGAGAAAAGGACCGGAAAAAGGGGAAAAGGCACTCATCGCTTCTCACGATCGTGACTGCTGATCTCCTTCGACCAAAACTGCTTGTTGCCGAGCTCTGCCGCCCTCCTCCTCACGCTGCCGAGCTCCTCCGCCACTCTAATTCCCAATCTTTTCCCCCTTTTCATATCGGAGAGACCTAGAACTTCCTTGAGCTTTGCCCTCCTCTGCTCTCCTCCGCTTCGTCTCTCTTACTCCAAACTTTGGTGAGCTTCTCCGACCTTGCTCTGAGCTTTTGCGAGCTTCTAAGGCCTTCACCAACTCTGGCCTCGAACCCGCCTCACCTTCACCCTCGCCCTGGGCTCGCTGACAATTCCACTTTGCTCCGCCCTCATCTTTTCCCTCCACCAACTCCTCTGGCCTCTCTCCGTTGACCTCGCTGCCCTTTCAGCCTCTCCCACGTTGACCCCCTACCCACATACACAAAAATCAATCTACAGTTCAGGATAGTATTGTTTTCTTTTGCAATTCTTTTTTTAAAAAATCCTTTTCGAGCTTTTCTCTTTTTGTTGTTTCCTCCCGCTTCTGACTTCTCTCTTTATATTGAGTCGTATATGTCAAAATCATTTGATGCTACACCGATACAAACCTATTCTCACTTCATATCGACGACTTAAGACCTGAATGATCGAATCTTATATCGTGCCTCCAATATTCGAGTCGGATCGATTCCTAACGATAAGGCCGATACGTATAATAATCTGCCGATATTTCAAACCATGTTCTCAACATTTTCATTTTGTCTACTCACATGTTGATGTTGTTTCTTGATTGCCCATGTGTACTCTTATTACTGTCTTTTAAACATTTCCCCTTCAACTTGATGGATTTTCTTTGATCAGAAAACACCCTTGATAAAGTGAATTGACTTTAATGGATGGAGAAAAAAGATCATTGTTAAATGCAAAGATCTCATAGATCCCATATAGCAATTAATGGTGGTTTCTCCATCCAACTTTATCACTTTTTTTCCTTGTCTGCAATGGGTGGTCCATTGCCATGTTTTTCTTCATGGATGTTCTCTATTATCTTGCACTACTAAATAACATCATTGGCAAATGCAAACTCAATGGAATCTCATCAATGATGTGTTCAGTGTGTTTGCTGAAACTACTGCCAAGTGGTCAGAGTATCCATAATACAGGGACATTAAACATAAATATGTTAAGATGTTTTTTGTTCATTTGAAGAGTGTAATAGTTGTTCACACATGCTGACACCAGAGACCGAAGATTGGGAGCTGTTTTTAATATCCTGTGTCATGTTCGTTAATGATCTTTAAAAGAAAAAAGAAAAAAAATCTGGTGTTGACATTTTTGTCTGTCTTTTACTTGTCCTGCAAAGCAGAGACTGGTGAAATGCAATAACAGTCATCTGCAAAACCCTTGCTTTCCCAGGTCTTTATGCTTCAGCAGTAGTCAAATTAAACATTCTTTTTTTGGTTCACCTGTTTTAAATTGTTCAGATACCCCAACTAGTCAACTGTGCCTTTTTTATGCACAGTTTTCTTTTCAAGTCTTCCTTGGCTATCTTTTATAATTCTCTAGTTCTGTTCCTATTTCCTAAAGTATAGTACACTTCTGCTGTTATAAATAAAATTTAACAATTATATTCTGGTGTTGTGTTTCTTGAATACTGCAACCAGTGAGCAACCGAACCTTCATTTCCCTTTTCTTACTCGTGTGCACATGTATGGATTGATGGACAATATCTTCTGCTTGCTCTTCCATTGGTTTGTTTGACTAGTGGGGGAAAAAAACACCAAGTGCATTTTTGTGTTGAACTAAATGGCGTCAGAAAACTTTTATATAATTCAATTTACTTAATTAACATTTCCTGAATATTGCAGGCACTTCATTCCAGGAGGGACATGCTAATTTTGTGACTTCACGAAGAGAGCATGTATTAAATTGATGAAGGTTTTAGTTGCATTACAGTGCAGGCATCCTTACTCGTTTGCTGACAAAAGTGTTCTTCCAGCTATAATGGACTTCAGCTTAAATAAGATCCTAAATCCTGAACCTGCACTGATTTCTTTCGAGGAATTTCTGATTCAATGCATGGTTCTGGTAAAATCTGTGTTGGAGTGTAAAGAGTATAAGCCTAAGCTTACTGGTCGTGTGATTAATGAAAGTGGGGACTCATCAGAGCAAAGGAAGAGAAACATTTCTATGTTTGTTGCTGACATGCTTGCTTCTATTTTGGCTAATGATCGTGTTGCTCTGCTGTGCAATGTTCTGATTAGAAGGTAAATTGCTGGCTCATGTGCTCTAGAAGCTTGATTTTCTCCACTAAAAGTTTAAATCTTCTACTTCTAAAAATTAAAATGATGCTTAGAGTGCTTTCCAATATTTTCTAGTTTTTACAAATGGTTAGACTTAATGGTTAATAGCCATAGTTACTCCAGGAGTCCTATTTGGTTTTTGATGTGAAATGTTTCTATATCCATCCTTGGGTTTTCTGAATGAAGTCCCTAGCGGAGCCTAATTGGATATTAATCCTCATGAGTCATGAATTTTCTCTTTCATTTTTTTTTTTTTGGGATACGAGTCCCTAACAATGTGCAGCCTGTCTTCTACGAATTCATCTGCTTGGTAAGCATATCTAAAGCTTTTATTATTTCATAATGTCACCTCAGTTTTCAATCTCCAGCTGGTGGCTATTACTCTCCCATTCTTCCATTTAAGTGGACCCAAGTGGACCCCCTCCTCTTTTTCCACCTGCATGTTCTCAACCTCCATTAGACTTTTATTGAGACCTTATCTGCCCTTTTTATTTCATTTTGTTTTAATTTTACTCCTTCGTACCCCTTTGTGATGAAACCTTCGTTTGCAAACAAGGATGAGCGGTTTTAAGGTTGTTTGAAAGCTCTCCTGATTGAGCAAAATGAGGCAGAAGGTAATATGGATAGAAAAAGTTGACAAGGTATAATTTGGGGCTAAAATAATAGTTTTGGGAGGGGCTGATGCTGTGTGAACTGAATTTCTAACCTAGTTGACTATTTGGATTTGGTAACTGATGTAATTCACTGTATGAATAAAAAAATGAAATTAAAATTACGAACATTCTATAAAAGCAAATTGTTTTAACTTGTCTCATCACTTGTGCTCATTTCATTCTCCACCACGTAACCCTCTACTTCCATTCTTTTCAATGGACATTGCCTTCAGTCTTCTTCATTAATCTTTTCCTGATTTCCTGTCAGCCTTGCCACCTCCCTATCCTTGTGGATGCGGAACCAATAGCCCCCAATCCCCCCCATCGAGATCTCAATTCTGCCCAGAATGACAAATAAAGATCAAGTAATTTTTAATAATCTCTTACTTTGTTTGCCACCAATTGTTATGTTATTGGCCTCAGTTGTAAATTATTTAGGTGTACTTGTTAATTGTTAAACAACAACAACAACAACAACTAAGCCATTTGTCCCAAGTATTTGGGGTAGGCTACATGGACCAAAAGAGAATTACGCCAGATCGGGCACATGGATCAGCTTTCTCCACTCATTCCTATCGAGCAATGTACCTTTACTAAGACCTTTGGCCTCTATATCTTGTCGTATTACCTCCATCCATATTTTCTTCGGTCTCCCTGCGCTCTTTTAACTTGTCCTAATTTGATACGCTCTACTCGCCAGATTGGCGTATCTGTAGGTCTATGTCGCATATGATCAAACCATCGTAGGCAGTTTTCTCTCATCTTCTCTTCTATAAAGATTACGCTTATCTTAGTACGAATATCCTCATTTCTCACCTTATCTCTCCTCGTGTTACCACACATCCAACGAAGCATGCGCATCTCTTCTACACTCATCTTCTAGGCATGATCTCTTTATAGCCCAACATTCTGTGCTATATAATAAAGCTGGTCTAATAGCAGTCCGATAAAAATTTTCCTTCAGCCATAACAGAATATTATGATCACATAAAACTTCTGTTGCGCTCCTCCATTTTAACCAGCCAGCTTGGATCCTATGGTTGACATCACCATTAAGCTCCCCATCCTTTTGAATAATAGAACTCAAGTACTTAAAATGACTGCTCATCGGTATTTCTTGACCATTTAGTGGTCACAATACTATAATCTCGGATTCCCTGTTTACTGAATTTACACTCCATATACTCTGTTTTGGTCCTATTTAATCTAAAACTTGAGATTCTAGATTTTGCCTCCATAACTCCAATTTTGCATTTACCCAGCTCTCGTTTCATCGACTAGGACAATATCATCAGCAAATAACATACATCACGGTATCTCATCCTGAATAGCTCTAGCAAGCTCATCCATCAGTAAGACAAATAAGAATGGACTCATGCAGATCCTTGATGCAATCCAATTGTGATAGAAAAATCACTTGTTATGCCTCCACAAGTTCTGACATTTGTCACTACTCTATCGTACATGTCCCTAATTATGTCAATATATTTGATGATGACTCTCTTTTTCATTAATGTCCACCATAATATCTCTCTTGGCACCTTATCATAAGCTTTTTCTAAATCAATAAAGATCATATGTAAATTTCTTTTCCTCTCTCAAAATCGCTTTATAAGTTGACGAAGCAAATGAATAGCCTCTGTTGTCGATCGCCTCGGCATGAACCCAAACTGGTTCTTTGATATTTTAACATTCTGTCTTAACCTATGTCCAATTACCTTTTCCCAAAGCTTCATGGTGTGATAAATGAGTTTTATTTCACGATAGTTTAAACAACTCTGGATATCACCCTTGTTCTTATATAGAGCTACTAGGGTACTCTTCCTCTACTCATTTGGATCTTTTTAGTTAGCTAGATCTTGTTAAAGAAGTTTGTCAGCCATCTCACTCCCATCTCTCCTAAGCATCTTCATACCTCAATAGGAATTCCATCCGGCCAACAGATTTCCTTGACTTCATCCTCTTCAAATCCTCTTTAACTTCAGATTTGCTAATGGTTAAACAATACCTTAATAATAGATGGTGGGATTACCATTCCAATGTTCTTCTTCTAGTGTTTTCAAACGTATTTTATTTAGTAAGTTTATATGGTAGTTGCTTGCCTCTATAATTTCAAGTTGATGATGCTTGGCTCAATTATGTGTTTGCAAACAAATAACTTGATATTGCCTGGTTATGAGAACTTATTTCTCTTCTCTATGGCAAGTTAGTTTGTAATTACCGATACAGAAGTTTTATTTCAATGCTGGTCTATTGTATTGTTCTTTGATAAGGAGTTTGCATGCTGGGAAAAATAGTTGGATAAAAACTGTATTTATGGCAGTGTGTAATAACTAGTCATGTAATTAATTGTGAGGTGTGTTCATAAAACTCACAATCACATCAAATTAAATCAAGTATCAGCTAGGAACAATCCAGAAGTAGGCCAGACAACTGATCTTGGCTTGATCTTGGTTGTGCTTTATTGTGCCCTTTGCAATGTGATGTCTTGTTCTCTTGTTTGTTTTGTGCTTCATAGATGAGTGTGCTTTCCTACAGATTATATCATCTTACCTCTTTGCGCAGACTCGTACCTTGTCTAGTACTGTGGACTAACTGAAATATTGGTTCTTGGTTCGATGAGCTTAAATTGCATGGTCACTAGAGATGGGTTTATGTGTCTTTAAGTGGGAATCAAGGTTTTATGGATGAGTCATGTTATAGTTGTATTGGTCAGATTTAGCATCAATTTGGAGAGAGTTGACTAACATTAGGCAGAAACTGGTCTTAAAAACTTGACAAATTCTTTTATGCAATTGTATCCCTTTTCTCTCTCTCCTGTCTGAAACTTCTTCTCTATAGCTGGCCCATTTTAAGGAGGCTCATTTAAGGAGGCAGAGGAGCCTGAATAATGCCTAAATTGTTGAAAGAACAGTGAGAGGGTCTAATGCTGTGAGGGGCATTAATGGTTCAAAGCTGCACATACTATGGGTAAACTCCAGTATGTTGCTGGCATTGCACCGATACTGTTAACATGGACATTGCTGCTTGCTGCTGGTGTCATCGCCCTCTCCTGTGTCAGGGTTGGGGTTCCCGAGTAGTTATGTCTTATAAGTAACTTTAAGATGTCCATTTCAAGTCAGCTCAAGTCTACAAATTTTCTTCTCTCTATCTGTGCATGGTGGTGAGTTTTTGCCTTTTCTTTTCTTTCCTTTTCTTTTCTTTTTTTTTCTTTTCTTTTTCTTTTTTTTTTTTTTTGGGGGGGGGGGGGTGTGGGTGGGGCACATAACCTTCGGTTCTATTGTAAAGTTACATGATAGGTCACATGCATTGGCATAACATGTGCGTGGTCATATTTTATATCTCAAAACATTGATTTCAAATCGAATCGAATCAACACAGATGCCTGCCTGGTTCTGTTGCTGCTCGGCATAGGGCTATGTTGAATGGACACAACCATACCGACATAGATACGACACATTAACATGTATGCCAGACACGTTTTTGACACAACATGGCCTCATGATGAAATTTCCGTGCTACATAGGCGGGGGTTGACATGAACCTTGGGCTATATAACATACGGTAGACTCGATTCATTGGCATAGAAAACTGTGAGAGGATTGCATGCGTGCTAGGACGTGTACCAAGTGTGTCCCACCCGAATTTGGTTATATGCTAAGGCAAGGGGTAGGAGAGATATGCATGTGCATGGGCCTGCGCCTCGCTCAAGATCTATGCAATAGGCCTGGGTTAATCTGGTGAGAGAGAGAGAGAGAGAGAGAGAGAGAGAGATTTGTTTCTTAATACATTATTTGAACTTCTATAGTTCTTAACTACAAAACTAAGATTTCCAAGTTAAGAATGCTGACCCCAAACACGGTTGAGCTCCGAAACCTTTTATTGATTTTGAACATTATTGGATATCTTTTGGGCCTTAATAGTCAGAATCCTTGATTGCTTTCTGAGGTTAGAGATCACTGATGATTAAGTAGGCGGGAATTTATTGGAGGAGGATTTAGAGGATGGAGGTATGCTGCAACCTAAAATTCTAGGTTATATAATACCGTGTAGAGGTAAAATTTGCTAAAACAATTTAAGGAAGGTTTCCAAGGAAATGATTCTTTATCATTGCAAATTTTATTAGACAAATTAGTAAGGAAAATGATCACAAACTAGTTTTAGAAGATAGAGACCATGTTTAGAATAGTTTGTAACGTTAATAACACGATCAAACAATTAATTGAGAAGTTTATGGGGAGATTTACTGAAGAAATCATGGCGAACATATGATGCCAAGTAGTTGCGAGGAATGGCTGAAACCTGTCTCTGAAAAATGTTGCAAAAGCACTGATAGGCTTCTGATGATGAAGCACTGGGGCGAGATGAGAATAGAAAACACATTTTAGGTAGTGCTGGTAGACTGGAGAAAGTCACTGTAGACTGGAGAAGTCATGGTCCTGGTAAGTGGTCTCTCAAGAAAGAACTATTATTCACTGTTGGAATTAATTGGGCTTGTTCCAAGCTTGGATTTCCTGAACAATTACCAAGGATGATATGTGTGCAACTTTTATCAACAGATGTCCTATTCAAATCACCAAGACCATTTGTGAACAGCTATCAAGTTCTAAAGCTTTAATAGTTGACTGAGCTATAATAGAATAATATTGTCTCAAACTTTGAATGCTGCATTCACTGGGAAAGCATTGGTGATTGATGGAAATTGACTCATGACTTGAACAAAACCTATGGTAGATGGGATTTTGCTAACTGGAGATTACAGATATCTCTGGTTAATCTCTTGCATTCTTATATCTGATAAGTGCTGTGGCCTCTTCGTTTCATCGAATCCTCTTCATGTGCCGTGTCCGTACCAAGCTGTTTCTTTTTCACAGATGATACTTTAGTTTTAATAATAATGAAAATTAAAATCAACTCTAATTCCACAAACTTGTGTGCATTATTTTGTAGGCCACTTGGTCTGTAGTTTATGAACCCATTGTAAGTCTGAGAAGTGTTATTTACAATACCTGGTGGTTTGTTACCCTTGAAAAAAAGCTGGGAAAAGGTTTTGTACCAAGTCTATGCTCTCAGTTCAAAATTATGGAAGGACTTGAAGGCATACCATGGAGAACCCATGACTTGTATGCTTATTCCTTGAGAGATGCACTTTCAGTATTATACCAACAGATCTATGAGCAATGGACGACAAAGCATATATTGAGTGCTCCGTGGATTGATAGCTGAGTCATGTTTCTGAAACTATTTAAGGCACATGGCCTAAGCAAGACTCCTTCTTAAAGTAACAGTGGATTGAGCTGTGAAAAGGATTTCAACTTCTTGCTTTGATACCGTTACCCCTTTAGAGAAAAGTGCAATTATTCAGGCTTTTATAATTCATGCAAGGTTCAAGAAAGTTTTATGATGGGCATATTAATCTTGACTTTTGAGATTTTGTAGGCTTCCTTAATTGTATAGTTGCAAAGAGTTGATGGTAGCGTAACCTGATTAGACGGGAGAATTTCTTAGTCTGGAAAATAATTTGCCCAACATTATCAGACTTCTAAATTACACAAGCAAGATAAAGGTGAGACTTCGGTCTTTGTTTTTGTAGGACTGGTTAAGGCTACATTTGCTAATGCTTATGAAAATGGTTGATCGTTAATACTCTATGGCTCATAGAGGTGATATGAGAACTGAAATTAGGCAATATATTGAAATAAGGCCCACGCGTTACCATGTGGCATCATAGGGTGTTGAAATCTGATTGCCTGATGCAGATCTTTGTTCAGATTACTAAAATATTGCTGAATCATCATCATCATCATCATCAATTCCTGGCTGTACTTCTCCAGCAACAGATTTGGAAGGTCTTGAAGTTAGGGCATAGACTTCATAGATAGGTTTTCATGTGACATTTATGGTGCTCATTGGGAAATGGTTGACATATCTCGTGCTCATTTGGAAATAGTTGACATATCCTAGTAAGATGAGAGAGCTTTGGTGATGTATTCTTTCATTCCATGATATATATACGACGCTTTTCCTACCAAATTGCCCATCCATGTTGTAGAAGATATGTGTCCATCCATGTCCAATTGGTAGAGTTTAGAGAATAGATGGCTTAAATCCTAAATTGGGACTGTATCTCTTTATACAGATGAGGAATATATAGGAAAATATAAGAATACCCCTACACACTATAATACTTTCCCTCAAGCTGCAATATAGATAACCAACATGCCCTGCTTGTTACAAATACTAGAAAACAAACTTTATAAACAAAGTTTTTATAAATAAAAAACACAAAGTTGAAAAACAAATACTGATAATCTAACACAACATTGTTGAATCATAGATGCCGATGCTGAAGTTGTTGATCAAACCAAACCGAATCTAAGTCAAATCGAATACTTGCATGAAGACCATATAAAAGTTAAATATTCATCTCCTTGGATACGATTAGGATTTTAGAGATTTTCAAACTCAATAGCAGAGGAGGTTTTGGAGATCTTCAAACTCAGTAGGAGAGGTTTTGAAAGATGCTTAAACTCAGTAAAGATAGAGATTTTGTAGATCCTCAAACTCAGTAGAAATGAAGGTTATTGGAGATGCTCAAACTCAATAATATTGGAGGTTTTAAGATATTCTCAAACTCAGTAGAAAAAACTACCAAATTCAAGTAAAATCAGGTCAAATAAAACCCACAGATTCCCCGCATCACTCAAAAATATAAGAAATGACTCTTAAATCAACAAAATCAGACTCTGATACACCAAGATATCATCACAACAATTCAAGTCGTAAGACTAACAGAACTCTAGACTGACAAAACTGTTCATCGTCAGCTGCGTCGTGGTATTGTTCACGTGAACAATAACTTTTTTTTGGTGCAGATCTGGATTAATATCACATTAGATCTAAAAAAAGAAGATGATGAGAAGGAGAAGAGATTGAGGTTTGATCAAGAGAAATAGGTGGAGGTATAGATAGATGGTGGCTGGGGTTATGGTTTATGAAGAGAGGAGAAAGAGATGGTATTGATTGATGGATGATGATAGAGGTGCAGGTGGTGATGGAACAAAGAATTGATGGATGATGATGGAGGTGCAGGTGGTGATGGAACAGAGATTGCTCTGATCTCAATACCTTAGATTTTAGAAAATAGACAACTTAAACCCTAAATGGGAGTTCCCTCTCTTTATATAGACGAGAAATAAATAGGAATATATAAGAATACCCTTGCACACTCTAATACCAACAGTTGAAAATGTCTAAACCTTTATTTTCAAATGTGTTGTATGCCCATTTTTGGCAAAAACTATTGTTTTATAAATCAACCTCCTTTTGAAGGGATCTTCTAAGGCATGATAAATATCCAATATAGAGCAAAATCACATGTAGGTGTTTGTGTTACAGTGCAGCACCCATACCTCTGTCCTGTGTCAAAGTGCAGCACCTGTATCTCTGTCTACAAATTATAGCTTCTGTTCCGTGCACACTCACGGCAATCATGTGTCTACAAATCATATCTTCCATTATCCATTTCTTTAAGCTGTACAGGTTGCCTCTTTCAATAGATTTTAAGAAAATTGGCTAGGATTAGTTCTGTGGGTTTAGGAGTCTATTGTAGTTGACTACTTGTGGGTGTAACAGTTTCTTATTGGCCTCCTCTTCCACCACCATATACACAAAAAGAAAGGAGAGAATAGAAAAGAAAAATACTTGATTCTCTGAGAAGTACTGGTACAGCTGCTAGTAGTTTTGCTATAAAATTCTTGCTTAACTCTGGGAAGTATTCAACAAGAAAGCTACGATCAAGTGGGGGAATAGGGGCTTTAAAAAATATGACGCAAATGTTAGGAAGCCTCTGAAAATAACTCGAATCCTTGTTGTTGCTGTATGCTAGTGTAGACTGGTGTTATTGTTCCAGGGCTCTTAGATAACCACCAACTGTTGAAGTTACAGTGAGATCATGTTATTCTTGAAAAACGAACATGGATAGGGTCCCTCCATACTAAAGCCAAAACAGTTAAGATCTTTTACAGGCAGCATTTTCTCTGGTCGAGATTACTCAATCTCCTATTTATCTTGGAACCAGGGATTGCAACCTAGAAGCTATTGTTTATGACATTGGTGATTAGTGATGGACATTATTTAGTGGTTTTCTGGATTATTGTAATGATGACCTTTAAAGGGTATATGAGTTGAACCCCAAGTAGCTGGCTGAATTTACTGTGGCCTCTTTCAAAGAAATGATCCATTCAACATTTACATTGTGTGAGCTATGCATCTATCGAAGAGCTTCAGTTGTAGATTATTTGCTAGTAGTTTCTTACAAAAGAATTGATGCTGCTAATATAATGTCTGATATATCTGTTACCGCCTATAACTTTTGCTGTTCGAGTCTTCTACTTATAGTGTTATTGTATAATCAGGCGGAATGAGCGAATGCACTTTTATGTGGATTGATTGTTAAAGTGGTTGCTTAATTTTTAGTATTTAATTTTTCAATGATCAACTTCTAACCATTGTCATCATTTTCTCAGGTATTTTATTTACACAGCAAAAGACTTGGATGAGTGGTACCAGAACCCGGAATCTTTTCACCATGAACAGGACATGATTCAGTGGACAGAAAAACTGAGGCCATGTGCTGAAGCTCTGTATATTGTGCTCTTTGAAAATAATAGACATGTTAGTGTACTTTATTATATTACAGTATAACTTACATATTACATCATGTGACCTCTGGTAATATTTTCAGGTGCTTGCTCCTGTAGTTGTTTCAATTCTTCACGAGGCAATGCGTGGTTCCCCGCCTCTAGAAGTTGAAATAACCCCTGGAATGCTTCTTAAAGACGCTGCTTTTAGTGCTGCTGGACATGTGTATTATGAGCTTTCAAACTACCTGAACTTTAGTGATTGGTAAGGTTTCTTTTTGACTCAGATTTTAAGCAACCATATCAAAATTCGATTTAACCAACTGATGGTGATCATAACCTGTACAGGTTATATCAGAAACTTCAAACACTCAAAATAGTGCATTATTGAACAAGCAATTTCTTGAATTTGTTAAATTTGCGCACAACTAGGAATGCAGGCCTTCAAGCTTTGTATTAAGTCTACTATTGACATTCATTGCTTTCTTTGTCCTGCATGACCCTTGTCTTCTTTATATTGTTATACTTGTTATTTTTCACACTATTGATGACCTTTGTCTTATTTTTCACACTATTGATGACCTTTGTCTTATACCTTACATGCAGGTTTCGTGGTTCCTTGACTTTTGAGCTTTCAAATGACCATCCAAATATGTGTATTATTCATAGAAAATTGCATTAATACTTGGCCAATGGGTTTCTGAGGTTAGGTCGTCTTTCTTGTGGGTGTTTCATTTTTTTTTTTCCCTTTCTTCCACTTTAGTTGGTTTCACTGCTTATTCTAATGAGTATCTCATTGTTGAGTCTTTGCAATTGCCTATAGCTTTTCTATAATTTATATTCTCATATATTGCATTAATTTGAGCATTCATGATATGTTCTCACAACCCAGGTACATATGGTTGTTAAATAACTGCTGCTCCCTTCTAGCCAAACTTGCTCTGCACACAAAGCATAAATTTTGATGTCAGTAACTGATTGGTTTTGGCATGCTAGCAACTTCTGATATTTTTAATCAAAAGAGAACCTTTTGGTATTTGCATGTCACCTCGAGGATGGTTTTATCAGTGTGAATTACTTTTTCTTTTTAGTGTAGTGGACTTTAAGTTGCTTGAGTATGACATACGATCCACGTTAGTGTAAACAATTGATACAAAAATTACCTTGTAAGACGGTAGTATTGTAGGTTCTTCAGTTTCTTTGATATGAATTTTGTATTATCTCTGAAAGTAGTTAGATTTGTGCATATCAGTTAGGACATATTTGCTATTTTGGTGTACTTTTGTTTCTTTTATTTTCTTTTCTATATTTTCTTTTGTTTCTTTTTCTTTTTTTTTTTTGGCGCCTAGTTCCTCTCTTCAGAATATATTGTATGCAAAAGGCTACTCTTTTGATTAGCATTTCTCTATGGAAATTGATGCAAGGAAAATTTTGGAAAAAAATATTTTAGAGAGGAAAGGAACGAAAGGATAATAGTTGACGGTAGAAGTGGCAATTGGGTCTTGACCAGACAGGTCAAAATTGAACCCGACTCGAATTTTTGGGCTGGGTCACCCCTTAATCAGGTTCGGGTGAAATCAGATCACATTGCTTGACCCTTTTATTTAATCAGGTTGGGTTAGGGTTTCTTGCTGGCTCAACTACCCTGAATTAACCCAAATATTGGTTCGGGTTAGGTTGAGGGCCTGTTTGGTTGTCGTAAGTGACTGTAAGTCGTAAGTCATAAATGATACACTCTTTTACAGTTATAAGTGAGTTATTTACAAGTAAGTTTTACGGTGTTTGGTTGGTAATGTAAAATTATAAATGGGGAAATTTATTGTGTTTTACGGTGTTTGATTGTCGTAATGTGTAAGGCGTAAGTGAAAAAATTGACCACAAAATTAACTGTTTGGTGATTTAAAAATATTAAAAAATGGCAATAAATAGTAAAAATAGTAAATATTAAAAATATTAAATATTAAATAATTAAAATTAAGTAATTAAAAATATAATGTATTAAATATTAAAAAATTAGTAAATTATTAAAAATTAAATAATTAAATATTAATAATTAAAATTTTAATCTAATAATTAAAACTTATTAAATTTGTATTAAATATTACTAATCTATAAAAAGTAAGAACTAAAATTAAGTGGTATACATTATATTATTATAGTAATAAAAAAAGATTAATCTAGTAATAAAAAGATTCTAATATTCAAAATTATTAAATTATTAATAAAAACTTTAAATCTAATAATATTATTTAATCTAATAATTTAAAAAAATTTCTCATAATTTAAAAGATTAATTTAATAAAAAATTTTAATCTAATTATAATTAACTGTCTGCAATACAGATTTGCATTACCACAAAAGTAATTGTTTGTGTTGCAAGTGGGTTGTAAGTAGGATTTGCATGATCACAAAATTTACCATTTGTATTGCAAGTGGATTGTAAGTGGGATGCAAGTGCATTTTACAACTTACAACCCAAACAAACACCGTAATTCGTAAGTCGCAATTGCCACTTGCGCCTTACGGACTTTTACGGTGAAACAAACATGCCCTTAGGGTTTAGGCAAAAAGTGTCTACAAGAGGATTTGAACATTGTAACGCCCCGATCCCATGGATACGGAGACGTTATGGCGACGTACATACGCAGGGCAGAGATACCCTCACGTACGTACGCTAAGCCTCAGTAAGGAAATAACCTCCATATATACACAGAGTTTCAACATTTAATAAGTACAAGAATACCTGCAGAAAGGGGGTTAGTGATCATAACAGATATGAAAAAGAGATAAATAAGATAACAGAAATAAATCACAAAGATACCTATGAATGGTCTCGATGAGGAGTCTCCTATGTGAATCCAATGCACTATCTGATAATACGGTATCTTGGATCTCCAACCTGGGCACGCAAACCCAGGGTCGTCAGAAAGCGACCTAGTGAGTGGTTAAATGAAGGAGGCAGTAATATGTACTATAATAATACAAGCACGATAATAATATATAATACATGTTTATTTATCAGTGATACCATAATAGGAATTTAATACTCAGTAGAAACATAAAATGTCATCTTTAAATACCATCACCGCCTAGCATGTTATCATCGGGTCATGTTTACAGTAGTATCCAGTTTTATATAATAAATATTGTTGTATAGTGATGACGTGATGAAAATGAACATGCATATATGCAGTATGCAACATAACGATACTACTATATTGTGCATATACAGTAATGAAGTCTGCAATGTATACATACAATAGAATATATGTAATATATATGACAGTGTAACAAATATTAAGAAGTGTAATAAGGTATACAGGTGACATGATTGTGGATAACATATCAGGAAGAATAACAAATAGAAAGGGACAATAATATACAGTGTCGAGCATGTCAGGTGATTTATACAATAATAATAATCAGTACCACCTGATATTTTAATCAATCTCTTCCAGTGTCCCATACCACTGGTAATCCATACTGGAGCCCGCACTCCAGTCGAACCCATTCGACATGGCATACGGATACCATTAGCCAAACGAGAGAGTGACCAAATAACAAGTGTTCCTGATGTCACTATTGTTAGGTTATTAAATGTATCATATACTGGGTCTGAATAGTAAGTGCACTGAGGATGCCTTCATCATGCCAACCCCCGCGATGTGAGATTCTAGAGGTGGCCCCCACGGATTCAAGAGGTGGCCCCCACCATGTCTGCGGTGTGGCACTTTATTCCGTGTGGCACTTAGTTCCACACACCATGTGCCGGACACCAGCATGACCGTGCGTATAATGGGAATACCATATATAACAAGAATACTGAGTCTAGTCAGTAACAATATCAATAACAAGAACACCGGAGACATCATCGTCACCCAACACCAGACGGAGTGAGGATTCTAGAGGTGGCCCCCACGGATTCAAGAGGTGGCCCCCACCACGGATAGGTGTGATGTGACACTTTGCTCCATGTGGCACTTAGTTCCACACATGTTCCGCCGGACGCTGGCGTGACTGTGCTAATAACTGGTGTACCAGAATACAAGTATGAACTACACAGTATATCAAGTACTAGAACAGTGCATGATACAAGTAATACGATAATAGGACATGCGCTTTGTTGATAGCATAAAACAGGATAACAGGAAACAGGAAACGGTAGATGTGGGATGCCACACATCGCATATCAACAGCTCATGTACCCAGTAACGGGAATATCAATATCAGTAACGGGAAATATTTATGTAACGGGAATACATGAAGATGCATGCAACAATAATACATGCAATATGAACGGTGATCTATATGACAAGAATATAAAAACAAGCAATGCATGTATACCGGTGAATATATATAACAGTGATGTATGAACATGATATAACTATGTATCAAGCATCCATTGTAATGATGGTACCAACATATTATGTCGGTGTCTAGTGAGTTGGTGTATCTATATATCGGTGGGCCAATAAGAAAGAGTTATGGTACGTGTAATATCATATACATATATCAGTGATTCATGAACATGCTGTAATAGTATCATGTGTATCAGTGTCTGCGTAACAGTGACACTTGTACATAAAATAACAGTATCTAGTGTAATCGGTAATTATTCTAAATACAACGTCCAATGTACTAGAATGTTCGTGTAAAGATAATACGAGTGCATGTAGGACTGGTGTTCAGTGTGAGTCTAGTAATGGTGATCATACCATATATCTCTATTTGTAATAATTATTACAATATTATTAATATGATCAAGATCACAATATTATTACATATATTTATTTATTTTAATTATCAACTTATTAGTTAATTTACTTAGTAAAATTCTTAACTTATGAATCCCGATATTTAAATAAGTCATCTATATTTTATAATAAACCAAGAATTCTATTTAATTCTATTTACAGTGATATTCTGAGAATTATGATTTAAATAATAGTTACAGTGATAGACTGATAAACACGACTTATGGTTAAAGCAATCAATCAATTTAATTAAACAAGATAACTATAATTTATAAAAGAAAAACGCTCACAAACTGGCCATGAGAAGATAGCTCTCTTTCCCACGATCGCAGCGGTTCCAGAATCGTCCAGACGGACACCGGATGCTCCAGATATCGCCGATCACTAAAAGTAATAGAAATGGGTTAAATATGTAATAAAAATATCTCAAATGTAATTAATAAAAAGTAGAAGGGGGTTTTTTGTAGTATTTCCTTTATTGGGTTTTGGATGCGGGTTGGTAAGATAATGGGTCGGGTTTGGATTCAATACCCAAACTCATAACTTAAGTTAAATGGATATTGGGTACTTTGGGTTAATGGGTACCAACCCAAAATGGTTATAGGGTTCGGGTTTACACCCGAACCCAACTTCATACAGCAGTAGCAGCGGCAACGCTCGCTACCACTGCTGTGGTGTTGTGGCCAGCCAGCGCAGCTGGCCGGCGGCGATGGGACCCGCCAGCGGCTCCGCGGTGGTGCAGGCCGAGAGAGAGAGGGTGAGGAGAGATGGGGAGAGAGGAATCGGAGAAGAGGGGGAGGGAGTTTTACAGTAGAAGAAGAATGAGAAGAAGAAGAGGAGGAGGTGGCGCCTGGTGGTGGGCGCGGCGGGGCGCCTGGTGGTGGGCGCGGCGGCGCACCTGGCCGCGGGCGTGGGTCAGACCCACCCCCGGCCTGGAATAGTGAGAGGGAGAGAGAGAGTTTGTGTGTGTGTGAGAGAGAGTAGATGTGAGAATTAGAGAGAGAATAGATGGGGGAAGAGAGAATGAGACGGGGGATTTAAAGAAGGAAAGTAGTTGGGTAAGTCGGTGGGAAGAGGCGGTGGAGAAGAGTGAGAAGAAGAAAGAAGAAAAAAGAAATTTAATATTATTTTAATGAGTTCAAATTTGACTAGTTCCGAACAGTCCCCAAAAATATGAAAAAAAAAAAAATATTCTGCTGAGGAGTAATGTGAAATCGGATTTTAGAAATATTGTTCAGTTTGCAAGTTAAAAATCGTAGAACGTATCGTCGATACTGGTGATACCGGTTTAGCTCGATTTTTGATAAATTTAGAAAAATTCCAAAAATACCATAACGTAGATAATATGATTCGAAGACACAAGGTGAAAGCTGATTCCCAAAAGTCTACTCCTTTTGTGAATTAAAAATCATAGAGCCGATTATCGGTATCGGTTGACACCGACTACGGAGATTTTCCAAAATAATCCAGAAAGTTCCTAAAAATTCTGAAAAATCTAAAATATTAGAAAATGATATTTGAAACTGAAACCGGCTGAATCTGACTAGTAGAAAGTCAAATCAATTTTGTATGCTGTATCGAGTACTGATACTGTGATACGTACATCAGGGAGCATGGGGTTACAAACATGATACCTCATCTTTAAAACTAACCCTTCAAACTGATCAATCGATATAGCTACACCTTAAATATTTTTATACAATATGCGTAAGTTCTGCCAAACAGGTCTCAGGTTCGAATTGCCTGAATATTTCTCAGGTCGGGTATGGATCTGTGTCCCCAACCCGTTTGTCAATCAGGTTGGGTTGGTTAAGGCTATAATCAGGTTGGGTAGCCGACGCGATCCCGGATTGACCTGATTGCCACCCCTAGTTGAAGGGACACGAAGGTAGTTGGAGATAGGGGAATAAATTAGGGACTCAGCCCAACAAGAAGAGGACTTGCTTTACCCTTAAAAGGGAGGTTTCAACTCACTCTCAATCCGAGATCAAATGCTACCATATAATTGGAATGATCAACTCAAGGACTAGCCATCAATTTCCATCATCCTTATTTAAATAGTTGTCATCCCTTCCCACTAGCCGTTGCAAATCCTTATTGCCTTTGAAAATTGGCACATGGAGCTGCCTTACTATATAAAAAACTAGCCTTGGAGTCAGGGAATATACTCTTAGGTTGGTTAAGAAAAACTAGCCATTGGACATGTAATTTGAATTCCACAAGTAGTTGTTTTGTTCATAACCACTGCATCAAAAATGCACTTCCATTGGCTGTTTGTTACATATCATGTCTAGCAGGTAGATTTGGTTCCCTTTAGGAAATCTTATCGTTTTTACCTTTTTGTCCAACTCTTTTTACTCGGGAATTGGTGTGGCTCCTGTTGGAATAGTTTGAATTGCAAGCTCTATAACAAGAATGGTCTAGAACCTTTGACTCAGAGATTTTATGGAAATGTCATATCTAAAGTCTTCGCTAGGACTTTTTTGTCCATTTCTAGAGAGTTTGATGTTATTTTGACATCTGGTTGTAGAACTTGAGCACTTCTCAGTTGGAGCTTCTAGACATTAAAGCAACTTTATACCAAGAAGGCAGTGGGCAAGAGGTATGGGGTTCAAATACTAGTTGCACCAGGCTACGGCCTATATTTCAAAAAAAAAAAAAATTCATACAAACAAGCAACCCACTTGGACACAAAAATGGGTGGCTAATGACATGATTTTTTCTTAATATGTTGATCAAACTTAGTTGATTGGAGGATCTCTCCCCCCGCCTCCCTCTCCTGTTCAGACTAAAAAATGATACTTTAGTAATTAATTTTCTCAGCGATGAGGCTACACATCTTATCATAGTAAGGAGTATATCGTTTTGACCTATGTGACGGTCAGATTTCAAAGGATATAAAGTGAAATTGCCAGTAAAATGGATCCTTCAGTTTTGACTACTTAAAACTATCTGTAGGTGATGTACTTAAATACTGTTGGAGAACAATATTGTCATGGGATCAAATCTTTTTCAACTGGAGGCAAGATTTATCAGTGGGCAAGAAAAAAAGGTAAGAAAAGAAAGAGGGAAGGTGAACTTTTTGGAACTTGATGAGTTCAGGTTTTTCTTAGGACTTGGAATCATCATAAAAGTTGGATCTTTTTGATGTATTTTCATGGGCTATAATTTATTGATTCCTCTGGATGAGTTTAGGGTTATGTAAACTTTTACGAAAGGCCATGTAACCATTGATTGCTACTATGGGAAGAGGAGGAAACCTGAGTTAAAGAGAGAGGAAGGCTTTATGGTGAAGGAGATAAGAGGAAAACCTTTGAACTCTTCGTACTGGGGTCCAAAGAGAAAGTGAGTGATCTCTTCTACTATACTATTTTAGTTGTGCACATTCATTGCTCTTACCATGTATATAGGCTAGATTTGATCGAACCATTTATTTTCTCATGCTCCCCTTTTCATTGTAGTTTTGTTAGTTTTCTGTATGATAGTGTTTCTAAAAAAAATCATCCTTGTAATTCTTGGATCTCGAAGATCTTTCTGATGATTCCCATCAAGGATTGATCCAGCTATGTTGATTCTCATCAAGGATTGATCTAGCTATATTATATGAATGTTGGTTTAAAGAATACCCTTGTTTCGTAACAAGTGGCAGCAGAGCTTTGACAACAATTTGGCACGATGTGGGTTTCCTATGTGGAGTTTGAGGTTAGGAAATCAGACACAATTGAAACCTTGGTAGACGTTATTAAAGTCCTTGCCACAACGCCAAAACTTTGAAGTGTTAATGAAGGTTGAGGTTTTATTTTTATATTCTAACACGCCTCCACAGGGGGAGCACGCTTTCCTTTGGCCGAAACTTGGGTCTTTATGCCATATTATTTTTAAATTCGTTCCTTAAATGCATGCCTTGTGGGAATTGAATCTAAGTTGCTTTGATGCCATATTAAAGTCTTTACCAAAATTGTGATGAGGGCTGTGGGTAATATTTTTATATTCTAATAGACCTTTCCAACAGACCAGTGTTTTAAATGTCGGATATCAGGGAAATGTCAGATGTCGTAATCAGATGTCAGATTTTAAATTTCGGAGATATTTCGGGGCCATTTAGTAAATTTCAGACGTCATGAAGGATAACAAATATATATTTTAGATGTCTTAAATAATGTAATTTTAAAATTCTTATCAAGGTAATACATACACAACTTATGCAAAACTATATAAATATGTTTAGGATAGATATACTTATCTTAAACATTTTGCATATATTCACTAATCCATAGTTAAAATTTCTCAATTGTTCCAACTTTCAAGACCAATCAACATATTGGGTTTTTCTCGAAATGTCGGCCGATATTTTCCCGAAATGTCGGCCGACATATCGGATTTTTTCCGAAATGTCGGCCGGCATTTTCCAAAACGCCATTTCAAATGCGGGGGGGATGTCGTAGCAGTGAGGGCTTGAAAACGAAATGTCGGCCGACATTTCGAAAATGTCGGACGACATTTAAAACACTGCAACAGACCTTTCTAACAAATCGTACTTGAAGAATAATTTTGTTTGTATGTATAAGGATACATTGTGATGTATATCTTAACTTCTTGAACACCATTATCAACAAGTTAGCATGTATTTGGACGAGACAAACAAGTGACTTAATACTCCATGTTATATGGATACTTTATAGAAGCAAATGCATTCATGTCCAATGCATATGGAGTACTAAAACACTTGGTGGTTACTAGTCATATTTCCTAAACTTTGTTATATTATCTATATGTAGTGGAGTTATGTCACTAAGTTAATAGTTTCCTGCATGAATGATGGGTTCAAAATTCAATTTGATTTAATGCACTTGATATAATTTTCCCACTTCCACAATGTAGAAGGATTAGGATATAACTATTCAAGAAATTATTGGTATATCGTTAAGTGGTTAATTCAACCATTTTCTTATTACTACATTATACACGCACAAACAGATAGGCACACTTAGCCATTTGTTTGAGTAAAGCACTTCCAATCCCTGACCATGTATCCTATCAGAGCCGCTTTTCTTTATTTTCCCCACTTCAAAACATTGCAAACAACTCAACTTGCAAGATTTTTAGCACAAAAACAATCAATTTTCAAGAAAATGACGCGATGATTCTTGCGTAGGGCAGTTCGGGCTAACCAAGTACATATTGTCTGATATTTTTGTTGGTTTAGTTATTCTTTGTTATTGCTGCCTCGATGTAAATCATCTTTTTGCTAATTGATATCAAGGATTGGTCCAACTATATTTCTCCGTAGCATGGGTCTAGGCATGGTTTTAAATATCACCCGATTTTGATATATATTGGTAACATCATATCGGGTTTTGAGGACAGGGTAATTTACTCACACGGCTAATGTTAGCGATGTTAATGGCCGATATTGATGAAATTGATACTAAAAAATAATGATTGATAGTGGCTGATAATGCTACCGGTACGAGATTTTAAACCATGGATCTAGGTTTTAAAGGATACCCTTGTTTTTAAGAAACATATGGTAATGTATGTCTCAATGTGCGACTCAGCATACAATTCTAACTCAACTTTTTGTCTTGATGTTTAGAAATGAGCACTAAAGCTACCATTTTCCAAATGTTTTTTGTTTTTTCATGTTAAACTCTCTAAGATAGGATTTTAAGATCCTTAGTCTTTGTGATGCGAACATCAAAACACCAAGGACATAGGGCATCTATTATCGTTGGAGAAGACACGTCAACCCAATGTTGATCTAGTAGTTCTAGTAGTATTAGGATTATAGTTTTTATTTCTTGTAATTTTAGTTTTTTTAGATTTTAGATTTCTTTTAGGAGTTTTAGTCTCTTTATATGGGAATTGTAGGATTCTACTTTTGGAATTATAATTCTATTTTGTTTAAGAGTTTTGGTTGTATTCAAATTTTGTAAAAGCCTATATAAGGCCCTTTTGTATCTAACAATCAATGCAATAAAAAATATGAAGATTTTTCTTCAAGTTTATGTGAGTTTTCTCTCTGTGTGTGAAGCTCTTAGAGAAACCCTAGATTAGTGGTATGAAATCCTACCTAGCCTTTCTCCTTTGCCTAATTCTCTCTTCTTTCCTTTAGAAATTTTTTTATCTAATTCTCTCATAATCTCCCACAAACAAATTTCTTCCACTTAAAAAAAATAGATTCACGTGAGTAAAATTCAGCCACCAGCAAGCATTGTTCGAGACATAACTTACTTATCCGGAGTCTAAATCATGCATAGTTCGGAGCGTTGAATTTATAACAGAAAGAGATACACTACTACAGAGTCTCAGAGTAAGAAACTGAGGAAAATTAGATTTTATTCATAGAATCATAGATAATCAAGAGGTATAATTTCAATTCACGAATATTTGTTTACAAGTTTGATATTACACTACGATTTCTTATCGATTTTGATTTATTATTGACATAAATTTTGAGTCGTGAAATTATTCACATAAATTGTAAGTTATGAGAATCTGTTTGCCACATAGTCTAATAATCTTTCTTGATAGTAGAATATGATAACCTGCATAGCATATTAACATCACACATAAAATTAATAACTTGATATTTGAAATAGATTAAAACAGTTGCATGTTAAAGAAACATCATTAATATTAACTATTTTAAGCTTTTCTACCAACGATCGTTCTTATTGGTTAGACATATTTGAGTTTTTTTATGTATTGCTTTCGCTCACGTACACATTTTACATCAATTTGGTATCAGAGCACAGTTATGGTAGGATTTGCATCATCTAGGCATTTGTTAGGAATTTTACCGCTTTCTTGCATTTAAAAAAATTAAGGAATTCCCAACATTCATTTAGGCTTTTGTTTAGTGAGTCTCCCACTACCACTATGGATATTCTGGCTTTTGATGATCGTTTAGACTATTCTAATCATTTAAGTGATCTTCAAGTTTTTCTTATTGGCCATATACCATAGACCAGTACCTCATCCGATACTCGCTCTCTAAAATGAAGAAAGTCAGGTCCACTATCACGAAATTGACTGGACAAGCAAGTCAATACTGGCAGACGTGAAAAAAATAGAAAAGCCCGATTTCAAACACCGAATAAGACTTGAAAATATATGAAGGACGAATTCATGGGTAAATATGTATCACTATTTTATTTCGCTGATGTTCGTGACAAATGACACTGAATTACCCAAGGCAACAGATCTGCCAAGGAGTATGTTATCGAATTCGATGAGTGTCTCACTCGCTATAATATCCGAGGCATGCAAATGACATTCATATCTTTTCCCAATTTAGAGATGGACTTGAGTAGACTTAGAGAATGAGTTATGGAATCGTGAAATCACTGAGCTTAAAAAGGCTTATGACGTGGTCTAAGATTTAGATTCTCCCAAATTGGATTATATTTTTAGAGGTCAGGATCACCGAACCCAACCGTTCAAGTCCACTTTACATCAATACCCACACCAAGTCAATTTGCAAACACCAACATACAAGGCGGACATCAAAGACAAAAGCGATGAAAATAACACTAAAGACAAAAGTACTAAAAGAGATTTTTTCAAAATTAGTCTCACAATTAAGTGCTACAAATGTCAAGGTTATGGGCATGTCTCTGCCAACCGTCCATGCCCATTTAAGATTGTCATCAATGACGGAGTTCTTATTAAAGCACCTAATTTTGATAGTACAATTTCTCTGAAAGTCACTTATATGATTAAAGAGTTTACTGTCACCCTCCCTTTTTCTTCCCCGGCTTTACTATCAACACTTTCCCCGCCTCCTCTATTACCGATCCCTAATGTCGTTACCTGTTTTGGTCACCAACCCCTTCCTCCTTTACTGCTGACACCATTCTCTTTTCTCTTGTGGCATATGCTAAATATTAAATCAAAATTCTCCATAGACCTTGTCCCCATAGCTAATCATGATAGGTCAAATGAGTTTGCATCAGCTTTTGCATAATTGAGTACATCATCATTTGCATCACATGTGCACATGGAATCACATCACAAATTACGCAAAAAAGTCATGGATAAAACTATTCAAAATAACATCCACTACAAGATTCAAATTGACAATAGGAAACTGTTTAAAACTTTTAATGTTGGAGATGTTTTACATGCTTTTGTATTGATTCATTTCAAATCTTAAAAAAACTAAATTGTAATACTTATGTTATATATCTTCGAAAAGATTTTAGTATCAGTTCTATTTTCAATATTGGAGATCTGGTGATTACAATCATATTGATTTTAACCCTAGCAACTTCTTTATTGATGATCATCCTATGAGCCTATTTTTTAGAGATCCTCCCTTTCGCTCCCAATACATTGGATCCGATCGATTAAATTTTGGATGATGCTGTTATCACTAGTAGATATTTGATTCGATGGAAAGGAAGAACACCGATTGATGACTCATGAAAAGTTCAAAGTGCACTACAACAGATTGATTCCAACACATTAGAGCAAGATGCGATCACTTATATTGCTGACTAGACGGAGTCGAGCTCTCTCCAACCCGGGGAGTATGATACAGACTTCAAGACACCAATGACATGGAGCATCTATCATCGTTGGAGAAGACGTGTCAACTCGTATGGATCCAGTAGTTCTAGTAGTATTTGGATTAGTAGTTTCTATTTCTTGTAATTTTGGTTTCTTTTAGGTTTTTGATTTCTTTTAGGAGTTTTAGTTTCTTTAATTTGGAATTGTAGGATTTTAGTTGTGAAATTATAATTCTATTTTGATTAGGAGTTTTAGTTATATTCATATTTTGTAAAAGCCTAAATAAGGTCCTCTTGTGTCAAACAATCAATGCAATAAAAATTATGAAGATTTTTTCTCAAATTTGTGTGAGTTTTGAGATCTCTCCAAATTTCTCTCCTTGTGTGTGAAGTCTTTTAGACAAAACCTAAATTAGTGGTGTGAAATCCTAACTAACCTATCCCCTTACCCCAATTCTCTCTTTTTTTCTCTAGAAAAATTCCTCTTCTAATTCTCTCCAAATCTCCCACAAACAAATTTATTCCACTCAAAAAAATAGATACCTACAAGTAAAATTCAGCCACCAACTACCTACTTTGTTCGGGTCATAACTTACTCACTCGGAGTCCAAATCACACGGTTCGAAGCGTTGAATTCGTAACGTAACAAAAAGTGCTACACTACTACAGAATCTCAGAGCAAGAAACAGAGAAAAACTAGGTTTTATTCACAGGTAATCAAGATGTACAATTTCAATTCACGAATATTTATTTACAAGTTTGATATTACATCTCTCATTTCTTATGATCTTGATAGTCCACATAAATTGTGAGTTGTGAGAATCTGTATGCCACATAGTTCAATAGCTTCTTTTTTGATAGTAGAATATGATAACTTGCATAACATCACGCATAAAATTTGTAAGTTGATATTTGAAATAGATTAAATCAATTGCATGTTAAAGAAACATCATTAGTATTAACTATTTTAAACTTTTCTCTTAACGATTGTTCTTGTTGGTGAGACGTATTTGAGTTTTTTTTATCTATTGCTTCCGCTCACGTACACGTTTCACATCACTTTGTCTGTCCCCAATAGCATCTTGTGATGAATCCTTGTCTTCTATGCATATGCATGGAGCAATGAGGACTAGAGGTAGGCATAAACGAATATGGATGGGTGCAATTAAAAAGGATATCATAGTTGTTAAATTAACTAAGGAGATGGTCCTTTAACAGCTTAATGAAAGAAAAAGATTCATGTAGCTCAACTAGAAACTTTGGCATAAATGCATTGTTGTTTTTGTTTTTGTTGCTGTTATTATTCTATGTATCTGAATATTCAAATATCTCATTGAGGAAATGCACATTATCACTGATATTACTATAATAATACATAAACTTCCATTGGCAATGAGGGTAATGATGTCTATTGCGTGTAGGTTAAGTGATCTCCATTGTGTAGGACCTGTAGGTTATGTCATGCATGGCTTCCTGCTTCTCCGATTGTCTTTCATTCCGGAAATATAGCGGCTAGATATGGGCCAGTCTTCTAGTTTGCATTACAAATTCTGTATTAAGACAATGTTCAAAACCTACTTTTTATATTTTTCAATCCATTGATGGATTACTTTATGGGCGTACGTCTTTGATTTACATAGTATTCTGATTGGCTAATAGAACATTCCCATAGTATATTCTTTTGTTTCTGATGATTGATCTTTTCATTAAACAGATTAAAGGGGACACTAGAAAGCTGGTGTACCATGCTTTAATCAGATTGCTTCAAGACAACGACATAGCCGTTAGAGTATGCACGCTACTCTCTTCTCTTCCCTTTAATATCCTAAAGTTATCAGTTTTGTCGCACCTACATTGACTACTGCACGAATATTATGTTTCTTTCAACTAATAAAAGATATTCTAGTATTAGTCCACACACTTGCGCTTGTGAGCGCATGTATCCACACACACCAAAGGCATCTGTGAGCACTAAATGTTGATGTCTGTCATATTTTTTTTTAACAGCTGGCTGTATGCCGATCTTTATGCTATCTCATCCAGGATTCTAACTTCTCTGAACAAGATTTTTATGATCTTTTACCTATGTGTTGGGGTTTATGTTTCAAGTTGGTGGAAGATGTTCAAGAGTTTGACTCAAAGGTTTGCCCCCCGCACCCCCTCCCTCGTTGTGTTTTTAGTAAAATCTTTGTTTTTGATCTGAAATTACTAGTGTGGAATTGTCTTTCTGTTTAGAGTTTATCATGACATCCTTCTCAAAACTTTCTACAAATGGAAATATTTACAGTTTAAGTTATGATTGACATTTCATTTAATGGACTTGGTCGGGATGTCTTTGTGGACATTTCATAGGCTTGGCTCGGTCTATTTGGCTCAAATTATTATAGCTATGTTAACTGTTGCGACATAAAGAAATTCTTGAAACTGCAAGGAATCAGTAAATATATGTGAATGCATAAAATAACTTAAAAGTTTTATGTTGTTTCTGGGTTTACTAGAAATTCAACCTTCAGTTTGCTTCTGAAATATACTAATAAGGGAAAATATGCACTCCCATGCTTTGAATTGGGAGTTACTTTGGTTACAGATTTTATGTTTATGATTCAATAAGTTAATATTCCATACATTTTTTCGATAACGTATGAATGAAAAGGTTAAACATGCCATTGATTAATTTGAACAATGTATGTAAACTGTAGTAATTACACTAATGTTTCATAATGGCGACTTTAACTTGATCTAAGTTAATTTTACATCAAACTTTGTGAGTGCATGAGGTGAATTAGGCCGCAAAATATGCCACCCTTGTTCAAAAGCAGAGTTCAATATTATTTCAAACTTAAATGAGTTCTGCTATATGCTTGTGCCAATAACGATTATGGACTGTTAAAACTTGAAGTGAACAAGGTTCAGTCCATATCAATGCTTTCGCCTTCAACACTGTTTCCTTGTGCAAGTGCAAGCCCTCTCTAATTTAGGCCATGACTATGAAGTCAGAATCAGTGCAATGGTTATGCATGTGGTTTGGGTCAAATACATGGTTTTGCTGATGGAAGTTCATCAAAAAGTTTTAAACGAACTTATAGTCCAAGCTAGTGTGTATATTTTTCCAAGTGTGGGATCATCAAACTATTTTGACCTTCAATGTTGTAAAAGTATCGTTCTGCCAGTACTGTTTGAACTTTGATCATACTGTTTGAACTTTGATCACAAATTGTGTCTAAGAACAGGAGTTTTTGACGGATCTTTTTGCCTGTTGAGGCTGGAATAGGGTTGAAATCAGGAGTGCAGAACTGAAAAATGGTATAGTGGGAATAGGCTAGGATGGGAAAAGTAGAGTAAATTTGGAACAACTATAAACACTGAATGGGCCAAGAAAGCAAGCTTCCATGAAATTATGTGAGCTATTGAATTGCACAAGTGTTGTGTGTACAAAGGACAAGAAAGCTAGCAACACGATCGTCATTGTTAAGACACCAGGGGACATCCTACCACTTAAAATGGGCTCATGGTTTTCACTGAAACATACTGGATTAGGTTGCTCAGGCTGGTTTTTTTTCACTGCCATGACCATAAACCCAGTTCCGCAGGTGAAGGATGATTTCCTCTGGGTTACTCTATCTTTAAGTACAAAAGAATGTAATAATATCAATTTCTTCCCGACATATCTTTAGAAAATAAAAAAGAAGGTGATTTTTGCAAAATCCTACTATTAAATATGCAAGAAAAATATAATCACTTCCCTTATTGACGTTGAAAGGGTAAAAATCAATATTTTCTTTTATTTTTTGATACATGCTTATAAGATCTACCAATATCCACACAACGAGGGGACCGAGATGTGGTCCTCATTTCTCACAGGACACTTATAGAACATCTTGAGACATGATACATGATACAATAATTTTATGGGGATGTGGTAGATTCCTAGAATTAGTTTGTCTAGATATGACCTCTAGGAGTGCTAATGAAGCAAAAATGAGTAGCAAATAAGAATAATATATTGATGAAGAGAAAAGGATCATAAGTTTGACATAATTAATGCATTTTGATTGACACTTGGGTGAACTACATTTAACATCCTTCAAAGATGACTCCTTTTTCACTATCTTTTAAAGCAGAGCTAACCCACTTCATTGCAATCCTGGTTTACCACCCATAACATTGTTAACTGAATGATTTTATTTTTAAATTACTGATTTGAGTAGTCTTTTTTACTTTCCTTAGTATTACCTAGCACTAAAATAATCAGTGTGTAAATATTAAGAAGGACAAAGAAGATTAAATATTTGACCCTTAAAACTCCCGAATAGAGGCTTCTTCATTGTTTTCTATACCCTTGGTAATTCTAGTTGCAATGAGGTTTTCTAAAGATGCGCAAATCTTTAGACTAGTTTCCTAGATTGGAAGTAGAAATTTGGACTAAACAAATTAGTATTTCTGATAGCAAGTAACAACAAATGCATCTAAATTGAATAGTTGACTCTAATCTTCTTGCATAATAACAAAAATCAAAAGCACAACAAACTCACAAATTCACTTTTAAGATTAAGCTCTAAATTGAAATGCTAATGACTAACAACCAAAAAGCACAAGACCTACCACATGCTGCCATCCATTTAATAATGACCGTACACAAGATAGTGTCCATTTCTCATTTCAGATACAAGATCTATGAAATCACATGCCATTAAATCATAACTAACCACATTGAATACATCGAGTAAGATCTCACAGCCACTGCATACCTCTTTCATCTTCAAATAAAATGTCGCCATTTGATTAGCCGAAGTCACTTGACAAAGTCAATGCAACCTAGCATCTAGAATTCTAGCACACCAAAGTTCTGAAATACATAATAGGATGAAATCGTTATAGAGAGACAACCTTTAAGTGGAGGAAAGGGCACACGTCAATATAAATATCACATCTTAGTACTGATCATATTTTGTTGGCCTTGCAGCTAGTGCAGCCTATATTCATTCTGTCCATCGTTAGAGCTAAAAAAGTGCCCCATGTGCTCATAGAGCCTATTGCCAAGAGATCTGCACATGCATATGAAGTGGTTAGGTAAACTCAAGTTGCAATTGGCTTCAGATTCAACCAATTTGTTATGCTACTCACCATGGTTTCCAGATCCCGGCGAGCTGAGTACTTGACTCCTGTCATTTGACTCACTTGTGTAGCAATGCTGACCACTTTAGATTTGCCTGCCCATAACAGTTGTATGCTAAAAGAAGTAACAACAGGGGTGTAACACAAGCCTTTACACTTACCTAACAAAAATTTAGCTTAAGAATCATTCACGCTAAACATAATTGACTTTCAATGCCTTCAAAGTCATACAATTTCAGATCACATGGTTCATATGGTATATGTTTCCGATACAAGTAATGTTCAATCCACATGGGTTTTAGAATATGTAGATCACACTAAACGTTTTGATCCCAACATGTATTTTCATATTAGGTGTAAACTCCTATGTTGCAGTGATTGTTTAACGTTAACTATAACTATTCTCTACACGCACAAAAACACATGTAGGTGTATATGGATGCATTAAACTTAGTTGTGGGAACCAAGTGCGCTTCAGCTTAGGTTGATGCTTCCCTCTGGGAGTTTATGGTTCACTTGCAAAAGCAAGGGGAATTTCCTACTTAAATGCAGGAGCACCATATTGCAGATTTATTACGCAACAATTGTGTTCATGAAGCACGAAGGCCATTGCACTTTGTGGAGATTTGTTGTGATCCATATTCGCAGCAGGAGCAAGTAGAACTACTAATTAACAAGTTCCTCTCTCATTAAGGCATTCTCTCTATTTTCGGAGTTTTCTCCTCCAAGCCCGAAAATGAATTGTTTCAGTCTCTCGTGGTCTTATTCCAACATGATGCCTATGGATTTGTCTCATTTTTTTTAAAAAAAACAAACTTGTTGATCTAGCTAGGATACCCCCGAACACTACTAGAGTGAGAGAGGAAGAAATGGTTGGTTTGAATGGAATGCGGAGAGCGAGAGGGAGAGAGATGGTAGACATGTTTGAAGGCTCAACAGGCAGGAGGGTAGATATGATGCGTCATTAATAGGTTTTGAGAGGGGTAGGTGATGATGGGTTTGGATAGGATTTGGGACAAGGAAGAGGTGTAGATATTGATATGGATAGGGTGTAGAGAAGGACTATAGCGTTTAGGCTTTTACTACCAACCTTTTGGTCTCTCTTTCCAATTAGAAATTGGAGTTCACTACTTATGGACTGACCATAACAAGAAACTTCTTTTGTCGTAAGAGGGCCAACTTTATAAGAGCATAACATAGTTATGACCATCTACCATAGTACATGATGTATTACCAAATTTCACGATCCATTCTGTCCATTTGATCTACACCATGATTTAGAAATGAAAACTCGTGCAGTTTGAGGACTTCTTACCTAGCCATCAAGTTATAGCAAAATGAACGGTTTTTAGTTTATATGACAAAATAGGCCTCGTGATTCACAAGTTAACTTATCCCAATCGGTTGTTTCGGCTATATAACAAAAGAGGCCTTGTAATTTGCTAGTTAAATTTCTCAATGCGCAATCCATTTTGTTATTAACAATGAACATACCTTAAAACATCGAATAATAGGAACCCATGTGTTTTTCAGGCCTTATAGGTCATGCATTGACTATTTTTAGTTATATTGTTGAAAAAGTGTTCATTTTGGTACCCACTTGATGCTTAGTTAAGAAGCCTTACATGATTTTTCATTCATAGATCAAAATTAGGGGTTGTAATTAAAACCCCACCCACTAACCGACTCGTACCTGACCCGCTCCAAACGGGTATGGGCAAGGCCTATTGGGTGCAACCCCTTATGATGACATGTCGACCCGTTTAAACGGGTCGGGTAACGGGTTAACCCATCAACCCCTTTCAACCCTCAACTCTTATTCTCTCTTTTTTTTTCTTTTCTCGCCCAAGCACCTCAACCTAAGCCTTACCCGCCTCAAAAAAGTATTGAAGGTTATATAATCCTTATGAACATATAGCTTTCGTAAAAAAAGGTTTTACGAAGATGCATTTTACTAAATATTTCCTCCTTTAAAATTTGCCTAAAAAAAGTGAAGCCAAAAAAAAAACACTTTTAGTCAATCCGCAGGTCGGGTATGGGTCACATGTATGTGACTCGTTAATTCACGGGTCAGGTACAGATTCAAGGTACACAGGTTGACCCAAATATGGCCCATATATGTGATGTGAAACGGGGTATGCGAGTGAATCAGAAATCAATGATGTAATAAATTTTGCTACGTTTCACTAACTATTATGATCTTGGGTAGGAAAATAATTAAAACAAATAATGTAAGATGATGGATTTAACAAAACATGTAAGCACAGGTGTACCGTTTGCAATTTAAATAAACTAAAGTATCTGCCAGTTACGAAGGCAAATCTTGTACTCTCAATATATATGATCAGCAAATACAGGGAAAGCAAAATCTCACAGTCTCACGATATAGTGACAGCAGTTTAAATCGATAAATAATAAAGGATAGTTATCAACCCACAAATAAAAGATATCGTGTTGAAGAAAATTACCTACTGATGAGTACAGAAATATCTCAGACCTATAATTGGTATTGATGCGTAGAGCTCGTCGCCACGATCGTAACAATACCAAGATCGCCTGAAATGGAGCAAGAATGTGAAAGTTATGCCCAAAAATAACAACGGTGCGCTAACGGATCTGCCTGTAAACCCGTTACTGTAGCATGGGTTTGACTTAAACCCGAAATCACCTCTTTTCTTCTCTGTTGGATGCGGGAACGGGTTGAAGCTGAAATTGAAACCCGAATGCACAATTCTTTTTCTTTGTTGCTTGCGGATGTTTTTATTGAATTTGAAGCCAAACCCAATAACCTTTAATTGAACCCATCACTTCCTCTTCTTTTCTTTGATTGCAGGTGGCCGACGAAAGGAGGAGGGAGGCTCAAGCTTGGCAGTCGCAGCGACGGCGGGGAGGGGCGGAGATGAAGTCAACTCATGGGAAGAGGGGAAGGAGATGGTACGGTTGTTGGGCTTGTGTGGGTTGCTGTAAGGATGTGGTGATGAAGAGAGAGATGGGAGAGGGGTGTTTACTGTTGGAGTTTACAGAAAACATGGTGGAAAACAAGAGGAAAATGATGAATTGATGGTGTTGAGTTGTGATGGAGACGCAAGGGAGAGGAGGGAAGTTGATGAGGAAGGCTGATGGCGAAGATGAAGGCACCTTTGAGATCAGATCTCGAGATCGAGATCAAGAATTGAGGGATTGTGCTTAAACATGCATCAATGGAGGAGATGGGTTTTGGCAGCGGCTATGAGGAGAAAAAGGAGAGAAGAAAATAAGGTTAAGATTTAATTAGGAAAGTAATTAGGAATCTAATCCTAAAACAATTTTTGAGAACAAATCTCACACCATAACTGGATTTCAAAAATATTCTTCATTGAGTATTGTTGATACAATGGGGCCTTTATATAGGTTTTTACAAAAATTGAATCCAACTCAAACTCAAACTCCTAATAGAATTACAATCCAAATAAAAAACTGAAAATTTCAAAAAAAAAAACTAAAGAAAGATAAAATCCTACTACTACTTCAACTTGGACTGGGACTCTTTGGATCCGTCTCTTCGGCTCTTTCATCCCGAATAGATGTCTGCATCATTATATGTGTGCGCGTGCACATATGTGGACATGTGCATATGTGTGTGCACACAAATATTTATATACACAAAATAGTTGCTCTCTTATTTGACTTAAACATGAATTCTTTTCTAGGGATCACCTGAAAATGGAAGAAGGCTAAATCATTATTATATTGTCTAGATATGCTCGAATGGATAACCAGTCTAGTAAGCCGCATACTCAATAGGATATATTTACATTTTCTCGCCATTGATCGTTTACCTTCTTGAAGTCTAGGTGCAAGTTGACCAGCCTGTATATGCATTTGAGTCCTTGGAAGAGATTTAATTTCTCTAAATATATCTTTTATTTGGTATATAATATTCTGTAATGGCTCTTTCATCTTCTCGAAGAAAAAAGTAAAAGGCTTTTGTATCCTTCTTAAAAAGGAAAAGGAACCAAATAAAACTTAATTGATTTGTAGAGGGGGCACTGGTAGGGCTGGAATCTAATCAAATACTGAGGTCATATTTGAATTCCTCCATAATCTCTGAGTCCAAATCTGATTTAAAATTTGCCTCATGGAATCCAAATTTAAATTTTATTCAAACAATAGAATACATTTGTGATTGATTTGATTTATTGTTTGAATAGTTTGTGAATAAATTGATTAAAGATTTGATTCTATTACATACATCAAAATCATATTTGGCTACTATTAGTTTGTAGGTATGATGAACAAATCCGTAATTTGAATGTTTGATTAAAGAGACTTGGGAGTTATTCATTTCACTAATCCTTTTTTATCTTTTCCCGTGTTTTTATGCACAATGCAGACCAATCACCACAGAACTTATACATGTAAAACATAAAACTCAAGGGGTAGAATGTATATGTACCTATGTAGCACGGACACTTCTAGCATGAAGTCGTGTCGTGTCCGAAATGTGTCCGACACGCGTGTCGTTTGTATTTTTAAAATTTTGCCACGTGTCCATGTGTCGTGTCCATTTCAATATTGCCGTGACCGTGCAACATAGATATGTACTAATCAAATGTGTCAATTGTCATATTTGATTCATTTGTTAAGTAAACACTAAAACATGCTTGATTTTCCTTAAAGGACCATCCAAATCGAATTACAATTAATAGTTAGATGAATAATTACCGAATTAATTGATAATTATTTAGTCAAGTTGCATCACCAGGCACAAGGTTGTTGGTCCATGTGAAACTAATAGGAGAGGGTTTATGACTGAAAATGAAGATTTTGCTATCCTTCTGGGTCTTTCTCACTCTAGTTTCTAAAGTTATGGTTTCGGATACAGAACCAACATGGAGTTTCTAGTTTCAGTAACAGGTACGGTTCAGCAATCATGTTTGATTTCGTCTCAGGCCCATGTCCTACATGAGCTCTAAGTGCAATTGTCTTTTATAATATGAAAATTGTGTTCTTTTGCTATTATTCTTCTTGTCCTAGATGGTTGTATCATTTCTTATTTTACAGTTTTGTGAAATTGTGAAGCTGTGGTGAAAACCTCTAAAATCCAGTTATTACCCAATGTGTATGAGCCTTGGGTCTATTAGGATTTGATGTCAGCTCCGGACCATTAACATCAAACTGCTGTTTAAGGGCTTCCTAGACTGTCAATTGCTTATGTCAGTTGTACAATATACTGTCTACACATGTTATTATTTTCTTCAATTGGATAAACAACTATGATGACTGAACCACACATTAACATGTCATGTTTGTACAAATTGCACTGTTGTACATATCTATTCAGGTGTTAAGTTTTGCTTGGGACACAGTTCTTTATATGTAACTCAGTTTTTTTATGAGATTAGGCTTTCGAGTGATTGTTTTTTATTTTGCAAATTTCAGCTGGAATCAGTTTCAGGTTGGCTCTTTGGAGCATTAAATCAAACACATGTTGGAATTCCATTTTGATACTACCAGTCATGCCCTCCTTTAACCATTTTCCCAACTTGGTACAGCTATTATTTCATGTGGTATTGTGCTGGGTTTCTCCTAATGTAGAACATGTATCCAGAATATTTCATATGTTTGTTCCCCCTGACTTCTTCTGTTTCAAGTATCTTTTTCCTAGCAGGCATCTATTTTTATTTTTTGTTCATTTAAAAAACATATTTGGATTTGACCAGGGCAAGTAAATATATTACTCGCAAATTGAAACAGTATAACGCCATTTGTTCTTGTCTTGATACATGGTCCATCAAGATGATATAATATGCATGACTAACTTGCTTACTCCTATATTCATGCTTATTTCTATATTGCAATGTTATGTTCTTGTCTATCCATTTATTTTTCTGATATTTCCTTTCTTGTTTAGCCTCTTCAGAAGTACTTGCAAGCATAATATTGGCATAGAACCTATGTTTATTGTTGACATCAGTACCCATAGTGTCATTTATTTTAGTGACAGATGTGTCAGTGCTGAAACCTTCTTTGCATTTTCAGGTCCAAGTTCTAAATTTGATATCTGTACTGATTGAACATGTTGGCGAGAAGATTATTCCGTTTGCAAGTCAATTGGTGGAATTTTTCCGCAAGGTATGTCTCCATTGTTGCAAACTGATTTTTCTGGTTCCTGTAGGAACTTATCTGTCTGGACAAATTGTCCCATTCATGTCGTCATTTGCCATACAGCTTTTTTACTTTGTTTCGTTGTACTAGTTATTCTACTTTTTGATTGTGATGCTTAACCCAAACAAGAGTGAATATCTTCTGGGAAGCTGTATGCTTGTTAAGTTTAAAATAGGGGAAAGCACACTGAAAGTAAGAACACAAGTTTCATGTTTCTTTTCTTTTCTTTTCTTTTTTTTGGGTACAGAATATAGACTATATGTTAACCTGAACATGTAAAATAAGAAAATCAAGATATTGAAAATCATTACAAACATGGATGAATTAAATTAGATTGGCCGAATGACATCCCATCCTTGGCAGTCTAGTTAAACATTCTGTGGGGAGATTTCCATATGGAGATTTTTATCTGTAAAGCTTCTCTTTCCTAGGAAGCAGATTCACTTTGCTACAATTGTTTGATGATTAGCTTCAGTAACATTTTTAGATAAATTGTTGTCAAATCTGATCTTTTTTTGTATTTTCCTCTATCACATATCATTCTGTTTATATTGAATGACATATTTAGCAACGGAACTTGTATGGAGTAATTTCTTACAAACTATTGATTTTTGTAATTAAATGATGTTAGTATTCAGAATGGAACCTCCCCTCAGTCTATATGTGTGAGGATGTATAGGGAAAAAAAGAATTTTCTATGGAAAAGTGAAGCTGCTAATCTATTAGTTTGCTTGTATATTTAGTACAACACTGTTTTCATTTGGCAAGCCTTTCTATATTCCTATTTGTGTTTTGAACATATTTGGTTTCTCTTGTTTTTTGTCTCCCAACAAAATCAATAAACTTAATCTCCACTTGGGAAACTATTTTCTATATTCCCATATTTGGTACAGGGATGCCAATTGGAACTCTGCTTTTCAAACTAGAAGTTTTTCTGTCTTTTCTTGAAACAAAGCGGAAGCTCATTTTACAATTGGCGGAAAGGTTATTGAATACTGATGCTTCTAGAATGAAGCAGCAAGATGTTTTCTAGCATAGTTCCTGTCAACATTCTTAAATTCTACATGGTACATTTTTGCATCTATGGTTGACATTTGTAATCCTCCATAGCAAGACATTAAAGTTTTCTTTTGGGAAATTCAGTTTAGCCCCATTCTTTTGATCTTTTTAATGCTAATATCTTCATAGTACTAGGCTAATGTAGGAAATTTTGGTCTCGCAACAAAATCAATAAACTTAATCTCCACTTGGGAAACTATTTTCTATATTCCCATATTTGGTACAGGAATGCCAATTGGAACTCTTTTTTTCAAACTAGAAGTTTTTCTGTCTTTTCTTGAAACAAAGCGGAAGCTCATTTACAATTGGCGGAAAGGTTACTGAATACTGATGCTTCTAGAATGAAGCAGCAAGATGTTTTCTAGCATAGTTCCTGTCAACATTCTTAAATTCTACATGGTACATTTTTGCATCTATGGTTGACATTTGTAATCCTCCATAGCAAGACATTAAAGTTTTCTTTTGGGAAATTCAGTTTAGCCCCATTCTTTGATCTTTTTAATGCAAATATCTTCATAGTACTAGGCTAATGTAGGAAATTTCTTTATTGAAGACCGACATATCAACCTCAACCTGGTGCTGCTTGTTTGAGAAAAACATCTCCAACTGTCCTTATTACCTGGGTGTACCATAGTGCCATTTTCTCTGGTCAGATTCGGTACCCTTATCTCTAATTTACATTAATCGTCCACCAAAAACAAAATTCCATTATTTCACCAAGTTTACTTTGTAGTTTGTTGTTCTAATTCATCTTGGTGAAGCTATAAATTGGCGTAGTATTTGTTGTAGAGGAAGTGGTCCTGTGGACCATGCATATAGTGGGTGGTAATGCTGGGGTGAACGAAAGGAGTTTGGGTATAGCCGGATTGGAGTGTTAGCTAGGTAAGCGCCCTCTAGTAAGAGTAATAGTTATGAATCCTATAGACCATCCCCATGGGGCGGGGAAGGGAGAGCCCTAAATTGGTAGAAGAAAACCTACAACCCATGGGGTTATCCTGTGTTTGGCAGTAGGAGAATGGAAAAAATATAGTGATAGTTTTAATCTTCGTCATCGCAAATAGGAATATTGAAAATTGAATTTTTTTTAAAAATTTGAAATAATGTGATGGGCGAATGACGGAAATTGCGCTTGGTGGATTCCCAATCCATGCCTTGCCAGGGCGCCAGGACTGTAGACTTTTCTTTTAATTGAGGTGTATATAATCCCCAACAAGGTATCACTATAAGGTGGTAGCCATCAAATCTGTGAAATGAAATGTTGGTCTACAAGTAGAAATAAGTGAGAATTATGGAGAACTTCCATGGGATACAAGTTTTCAGCATAAGATATAGATTTGGTTTTTTTTTGTCAAACATAATACTTGACACACATATGCAAATGCGCGCGCGCGCGCCACACAAAGAATGAGGCACTTGCTCATAAAATTTTGTAACGCCCTGATCTCGGGGGTACGGAGATGTTACTGAGACGTATATACGCAAGGCGGAAATACCCTCACATGCATACGCTAATCATAAGTATATGCAAGAATCAAAATATGAAAGTAAATGGTGCATTAAACATTCTAACTAAAGAGTATAATTACAAAATTATCATAGGATGTGACATAATATTACAAGCATATTACATCACCCGGAGGCACAAAAATAAGAATATAAGGAGATATACAAGTATGAATCGTACAAAAGAAGTTCACGAGTTACAAAAAGGAAATTTGAGGGCCGAGCAGGGGGCTGGAAGAAAAGGACCCCGGACGGTCAACCGCTGATCCACTCGCTACTGTACGCAACTCAGATCAACAGGAAATCCACCATAGTCCAAGCTCCGAGATCTGAACATGCAGGTTTAGGGGAGTCAGAAGGCTGCACGACGAGTGAATATGAGTGTCAAGTGGCATGCATAGATAAGCACACATGTATCAATAAATCTGAGTTGAAGAGCATGTATTGAAACCCGTATTGTGAGCACAAATACACATGAGCAGGCAATGAGGCATCAATTAAAGTAAATGCGGTAAAACTAGTTGTACAAGCTCAAATTACGGATTCGTGAGGTTAGTACGTCGAAGGAATAATCCAAATAAGGATACCTTCATGTATAGACCTTATATCTCATGTCGTCGTAGCCTGATCGCATAACCCGAGTTGACTCTTAACTAAGAAGACATCATAAAATCGATAAATTTGATAAAATCGAATGCGGGCAAAATCAATTGTACATGCTCAGTTTTCGGTTTCATAAGACTAGTACGTCGAAGGAATAATCCAAACAAAAAAAACTCTCATATATATATTTTATGTCTCATATCACCATAATCTGAGTTCATACAGCCCGAATTGCAAAACAACACGACGAAAATTATTAATTAGCATTTTATTATTTTACTCATCCTACCCATATATCTAGGTATGGCCCTGGTTTCCCAACACACATACATCTATATATGAGTAAACTGAGGTTGTTATTGGAAAGTGATGGGAAACCAACGAATTATGTTTACAATGGGTCACGTGCATACCCGGAACCACGGCTCAGGATGTACTATTGCTGATACGGAACCTACCGCGAGGTGAATCAGGGGCAAAGAGTCTTATTGTATGCCCTGAGAAAGGGTATAATAATCGGGGTGGCAGTACACCCCATGGAACACCTGGAGGTCCACAGGTAGAACTAAAGTTTTAGATGCACAACATACCTAATATCATTATAAACAAAAGCATCAATTGAAGTCCATCAGTTTTCCCTTACCCGATGTAAGTTGACCTTTTATTACCAATTATTTATAATTATCATATTACATGAATGAGCAGGAGCATGGTACAGGAGTAACAGGAGTACAATAGTACATGAGTAACATGAGTATATTAGGATATCAGTTATTACATTCGTGTAATGTGATAATCATGAGTTAAGTGTTAGCATAACAGATGTCAGGTAATAACATGCAGGTGTTAAGTAATAAGATGCAGGCATCAGGTGTCAAGTAATAACATATCAGTGTGAGTGCTAACATGTCAAGTGATCAACAAAGCAAGTGTCAGCACAATATATATTGTACTGTCGAATACGTGAAAACGGTTCTTATACAAGAGATCAGTGTGTATACAGAAAAATAATACAGTTTCAGGAAACAGTTTAAGTAAAAATTTTAAATTCTTCACAACCATCAAGAAAGAATAATAATTAATTTATCTAATTATCCAGGCAGGTGCTTGGTCAAGTTGGAGGAAAGCCAGACCGTGTCGGCATTACGTCAGGTACACGATAGAGCTTGACTCTTGATAGAGTTAGTGTGTGTAGCTCTAAACACTAAAGCGTTCGGCGAGGAAGCCACGATAAATGTCCAGCTCACGGCGAAGTCACACTCACAGTGAAGTTGAACGCACACGGTGAAGCCGCGTATAAATGCCTGCTAACACACGCGGCGAAGCTAAACGCACGCTGCAAAGAGGGCATATGAATGCCATGCCATCGCACGCGGTAAAGCTACACTGGAACGAGTTAGTTGTAAAGTACTGAGTGCTGAGCTCGCCTCCTGGCGGAGCTAATAGAGAACCCGAACGTTAAGTCTGAGGATTGAGCAAAGTAGGAATAAAGTTAGCGAGTAAACAAGCAAATATCCATGCGGAGTTAAGTAAGGCTGGAGTGAAGCTAGCGTACAGCATTAGGCGCTATCACGCTCAGTGTGTTACCGCTCGCGGCGCAATTAAACACACACGGCAAAGCGAGTGTATGAACACTACAACATCGCACGTGGCGAAGCCGTGCTCATAGCGTAACTATGCTTGGACGGAGTTAGCAGTAAAGCCATAGCTTGGATGCCATAACGTTCATTTAGCCCTACCAGGCGAGGCATGAAAAGCCCAAAGGGCTAAGGGTGACCACGAAGGGTCCTCAAATAAGAGAGTCCGGAGGCTAAATATAACCCGAAGGCTGAATAGGTACTTACAGAAGTGTTAGAACCAAACATGCACATATATAGAACCGCCAAGCGGTTAAGCCCGGAGGTTGAATGTAAGCCCGGAGGCTGAGGGCGATCACGAAGGAGGCCAAACACAGTAATAGAGCAATATAACAAGCAATATACATGTACAGGTATTAAACTACGCTATGACAAGCATTCGTCACATTAATACAAATACATCCCAGCACAAAATACAATACATTAAGCCGATAGAATACACAGCCCTGAAAATACAGTACAAAATCCCAGAAAATACAATAAGACACTCATCGAAGCAGGGTATCCAATAAATCGAGAGCACTCGCCTAACAATCTCAGAATACATCGTGAAATCCAGAATTTCAAAAACATGCACACGACATACCACATGGTGGGAGAATGGAGAGGAGAGAGAATCAAATCCAGAACCAGCAAGAGAGAAAAAGAGGGAAGGGACAGAGAAAGGAAGAAAGAAAAGAGAAGGAAAAGGGGGAGAAGAAAAGAGGAAGAGGGGGAGCCTGGCTTGGCCGATCGGGGGGTGGCGCGGCTGGTGGAGGTGGAGAGAAAATGGGGAGGGAAATGATGATGATGGTGATGGAAATAGGAGGTGGAGGTGGTAATTTAGAGAAGGAGATGGAAGAAGTGGTGGTGGAGATGGGTGGCCGGGGAAGGGTGGTTGGTCGGAGAAGAGCCGTCGTCGACGGTGGAGGGAGAGTGAGTTGGAGGGGGAGTGAGAGAGTTTGAAGGGAGAGGGAGGAGATGAGTTTTGGGGTTGTGACACCAGAGATTTGGCCTCTGGCGTGGGGAGCTTGCCGGAGGGGAAGTTGACGTGGAGATTTGGTGGTGGTGGCCGGCTAAATTGGGGATGAGAGGGGTGAAAGGGAGAGAATTGGAAGATGAGAGAGAGTGTGTAGATGAGAGGGGAAGAGAAATTGAAGAGAGGGATAGAGTTTGTAGGGGAGAGAGAATTTTGAGAGAGGGAGGAGCTGCATCACTGGCTAGGAGAAGAGAAGGAAGACGAAAGAAAGAAAAAAAGAGAAAGAAGGAAAGAAAAGAAGGGAGAAGATATTGGGGGGATTTTTGTGTGGAGAAAAAAGGAAAAAGAAAAAGAAAAAGAAAAAGAGAGAGAGAGAAAAGGAGAGGAAAAGGAAAAAAGAAAAGAAGGAAAAGAAAAGAAAATATCTGGGTAATAACTCCGAATTTGAGAATATACCAAAAAACACCGGGAATGCCTGAAATATAAAGTAACTCGGAAAAGTTCCCAAAAATCTTTACAATAGAAAATATTATATTGAGGTACATGGTGAAATCAGATTCAAAAAATTCAATTTCATTTCAATTTAAAAATCCTGAAATCAATCAGCGATATCGGTCGACACCAAATTCAGTCAAATTTTAACTAATTCAGAAAAATCTTCAAAATGCGATAAAATAGAAAATATGATTCTAAGAAAAAATATGAAAGCAGTTTTCAGAAATTCAACTCCGTTTGTAAATTAAAAATCCGAGAATCGATCAGCGACACCGGTTGATACCGATTTTGAAGATTTTATAAAATAATTCAGAAAAGTTTTAGAAAATCATGAAAAATCTAAAATATTGAAAAACAGTATTTGAAATTGAAACCGATCAAATTTGACTATCAGAAATGTCAAATCGAGCAGGACACTGGGATATGATCCCCGGTTCAGACCCAGGCTGACTCTGAATCCAAAAATCCGAATCCGACACCAAATGATAATATAAATAACCACAAACTAAAAACAAAATACCGGTAAAAATATGAAATACGATCAAAAAATTGAGACACGTATCTAAGTACGTATTCCGAGAACGGAGTATTATAAATTTATTTTTAACTTTAACATGTATCTGATTTCCTAATGCTGAATCTTGAATACTATTTGATGGGGAAGAGAAAAACACACAAGCGGAAGCATGGAAAAAAAATAGATGAAGTGGCTCCATATCAAAGGTGGTATCCTACCACGATCAAAATGGCTTCACACCAACAAAAAAAAAATTAAATGGCATTGCACGATGACAATATAAAATCATTTCATAATTCTCATAGTATCATAATTCAGTTACATGAAAAGAAAGTATTCCTATTTGTAATGAAATCTTGACTTGAGGGTACAGAAAGACTAAATGCCTAAGAGACTAAAGATTTGTTTCCTAAATAATTGATCTTAAGATCTGGAAAGATCTGTCTTAAAAAAACTAATCCTAGAAAAAAAAAAAAAGGAACGTTAAAGATTTGATGAACTTAAAGCCTAAGAAATATCCCCAAAAAAATGATATATTTTTTTTCTTTTTTCCGGTCATTGTAACTATTTTTTTTTATTTTTTTGGCTATTTCCTTTGAAACAACTCTAGAGATCCACGTCCTACATCGCTATACTCCCAGGTTCCAATGACTTCACCACCCCCCCCCCCCCCCCCCCCCCCCCCCCCGAGTTTTGATGTTGATGATGATAACCAAACAACTACAATACTAATGACAGTTCTAGTCTTTTCTGTGTGTAGGTCATTGGGTTAGAACTTGTTAGGTATATACATTATATTGGAAGAGATGATGCTTAAATTTGTTACCATGTGTGGTTTTGTGTTCATGTCTAAATGGTGCTGATTTCTTAATATTTTCTTATTATTTTCAGATCTGGGAGGAATCTGCCGGTGAGAATTTACTACAGATTCAACTCTTAACCGCACTTCGCATATTTGTTTGTTCTCTTGGCTATCAATCATCCATTTGCTATAACATGCTTCTGCCTATTTTACAAAGTGGTATTGATATTTACCACCCTGACACGTTCAGTCTTTTGGAGGATAGTGTCCTGGTTAGTTGTGCTATGAACTTCAATATGTTTACATATTATTATGGAAGTTATAAAATCTAAAATGGTTATGATATGTTGCAGCTATGGGAAGCAACACTTTCTCATGCAACTTCAATAGTGCCACAATTGCTGGATTTGTTCCCATATCTCGTGTCTATACTGGAAAGGAGTTTTGATCATTTGCAGGTAAGCAATTATACTGAAATTTACTTCTACATGAGTGATTTCTGACATATCCTCCTTCTACAGGTTTATTTTTGGACTTTCAGTTAAGAAACAAAAAAATGTGTGGGAACACAAATGAACCAACACTAAAAAAAGTAGTGCTTGTTAGAATATAAAATTATTACCCTCAACCCTCACCTCAACTTCAGAGATTTGGTGCAGTGGCAAGGACATTAATAGTGCTCTTTAAGAAAATTAAATAAACTTTTAATAGGATTGGTTTAGGTATTTGAGAATTTTAACTTTTTTATCTTGCAAAAGTTGTGGGGGGGGGGGGGGGGGGGGGGGGGTTCGTCTAGTAGCCAACTGTAAACAAATGTAGTAAGGTTTAGTGCAAAAGGAGTGCTATTGAGGCCCATGAGGAGTCCAATCTACATGGAGTTGCCATTGATGAAACCATTCATCACACTCTCGGGTGAAAAAAAAAAAGTTGGTTAGACCCCAGCATATGGAATTAAGAATCAGTCAATTTGTATTGGAATCAGTCGATTCATATCAAAATCGGTCAAACCCAAGATGAAATCGGGCTGCAGAAATTGTATTCAACTGAGATGACTTGGATCAGCTGAGGAAAAAAACAGAATGGGCCGATTCCGGCCGATTTAGATAGTTGACCGGTGAGAAAGAGAAACCTAAGATCGGGGGAGAGAGCAATTGAAGAGAGAGATCAATCGGGGAGAGGGCGCCCGCACGAGATCGGGTGATCGAGGGAGAAGAAAGAGAGACTTGTAGATTCGAGCGCAAGATGCTTTCGATGGTGGCGGCGGCATGAAAATGATCGGGGACTCTTGGCTAATCAAAAGTTTTGATTAGCCCAGGTTTGGGTTTTCAGGTTTTGGGTTGAAAACCCAAACCCAATTAAACTTGAAGTTGAATAAAAGTTCAATTTTAAGTTAATTGGGTTTGGGTATTCAAACCCAAACCCAATTAACTTAAAATTAAATGATACTTCAGTCTTAAGTTAAACGGGATTGCGATATAAACCCAAAACCCATTTAACTTAAAATTGAATAACAATATTCCTAAATTATATTGTTCAAACCCGAAACCCATTTAAATCCACTAGACTTAGAAACTTACAACTTTCTATTTAACTCCTTGAAGACAATTAAATTGCATATACTATCTCTTATTTCTCAATAGCTTTTAAGTTATCTACACATTACAAATATATATATGCATATCTTAATAAAGTGCACATGTCCACATATAAAAAATTGAATTTAACGCTAAATAAACAGTAATTGAAACCACAACCAAAACTATTGAAAAAAAATTAAAAAAATTTAGAAAAAGGGGAAATTTGACAAAAAATGTTAAAATTGTTTTAAAATGTTAATTTGTTACTTTGTTAGATTAATTGTCAAAATGGGAATTTGTTAGAAGAAAAGGTTCAAATATTTGTTACAAAATCATTTCCATGAATATAATTAACTAATCAAATTTAGAAAATTTTAGAAAATGGTTAGAAATGGTTGTTATGAGTATATTTAACTACGATCTAATTAGTTTTTTAGATTAATTGTTAGAAATGGAATTTGTTAGAAAAAGTTTCAAAATTTTGTTACAAAATCATTTCCATGAATATAATTTGTTAGAAAAAAAAGGTTCATAAATAAAATCTCCTTGATTTTTAGTTTTTGAATTGTTCATGCAGATACACTATGTGTGTTATATTTTATTGTAATGTAATGTAATGCATTTGCACTGACTGTGTTGTATTGTGATGATTTTTTCAAATATGATTCAAATTCAATCAATTATTCTCAAAAAATATGTCAAAATGCTTCTAATTATCAATAAATTTTTTACAGATTTTATTTTTGTAACTTTTATTTTTAAAAAAACAATTGCCAAACCGAGACGATTTGGACGAATCCGAGATTTCAAATCATGCCCCAGATATGATCTGATTTGAATCAAGCCCATAAATAATGAAGATTAACAGAGAAGAGTGTGGATATAAAAAAATCAGTGAGGTTTATTGCAAAAGTAGTGATATTTAGGAAAAATAAAAGGAAAAAACAGTAAACTATTTCATGCTTGTCTTCACCTTAGAGGCTCTGTTCCCCCGCCTAAATGTCAGCTTTTTGAAAGAAAAAAAATAGCGTGTGCGTGTGTGTGTGCGTGTGTGTGTGTGTGTGTGTGTGTGATGGAAAAGGTAGTAAACTATTCCAGGATGTATTAACCTTGGATTTTCGTTTTCCTTGCATGTCAGGACCTTGTAAAATGTTATTCCTTTGATGTCAAAGCTACTGCACTTAAATATGAGACAATGTTGTCAAAGCTACTGCTCTTAGTATGAGACATTGGAGCCAAAGATACTGCTCTTATTTTTAGATGTGCGAGAGAGAGAGAGAGAGAGTTCTAATTTTTCCTGAGAGCGTTTGGCTTTTCATGCATGTCATTACCTGATAGTTCTGCTTTTTCCCTAAATGTCTGGGGGAATTTGAAGAAAATTAATAGCTTTGATGTCAAAACTACTGTTTTTAACATGAGACATCCCCGTTGTTATGAAAACCTAAGTTTTAATATACCTTTGGGAAAGAGGGAGGATGAAAGAGGATGAGAGCACTTCATAATTATAGTCAAAGTTTTGTGTTAAGCCCTTTGAGGAGAGGGAGTGGGAGAGAGGTGTGGGAGGCCGGGAGAGCACATTGTCATATGAAACCTAGAGTTTTGATTAGGGAGAGGGAGAGCATATGAAACCCAAAGTTTTGAGTAAACCCCTTCAGGCGAAAAGGTCAGAAAGGACAAACAATGTTTTGATTTATCAGGTCACATGAGACTGAGGGAACAACAATTTCTTTTGGGACTCAAATGGCCTGCCAAAAACTTCTGTTTGGCCAAATGATCTAGTCGAAATTTAATTTCAAAGGAGCGTGTTGTAAATTAATCCCTAATAATATAACAACATTGATAAATGAAAAATGTCACATATCTTTAAATGTATTAATGTCCTAGAAGAATTTTAGTTGTTTCTCCAAAGTATCTTCATTCTTTCCTCTATAAGTTTGTTGTAAGTTACAAAACTTTTGCATATTTGTGTTGTTAGCATTTCCCATAGTTATATAGCATTTCATTGCTTTTGTTTCCCATACTACTAACTATTTGGTTGCCTACCTTAGAAATATACAGTGAGTACTATATAGTTATGGCAGGTTTGATTCAAGTTGTAGAGTTGGGTGACTGTTTTTCTGAATATAGTGTTAATTCCTTGACTGGGTTAAGTTATTTGGAGTTGGTATTGGTAATTAGTGCTTTAAAGAGGTTTTTGTGCCATTTCATTTGACCCGTTAAAAATTGAAATCATAGGCATTATGTTATAATTGTATTTCTTGATTCGTTAGGTAGAACTTGTGGTGGGATATTTAAAAGAAACTACTATTCTTTGAGTATTCTGGCTGGCTATTAAAAATGTCTCATGAAACTGTTGTGAGCATGTTGTTGTTGGCCTCTTGCTCTGAACAAATCAGAGATATTTCTGTATAAAGCATGTTAAAGTTTAAGATGCTGTTAACAGTTGAGAATATAACTAAGACTGGAATTTTCAAATGCAGGTGGCTATAGATATCATTGAGGACTACCTAATTTTTGGTGGGACACAATTTTTAAGTAGGCATGCATCGAGTTTAGCTACACTACTTGGTGGCATTATTGCAAATGTTAATGATAAAGGGATTCTGTCCACTCTTCCTATAATTGAAATTCTAGTTCAGGTATGTATTAACTATATTCATTTTATACTTATTCAACTTCTGTATTTTACTGCATCTGTTTTGCATTTAATTTAAACATACGCTGATATGAATAGATCTTTGGAAAAATCAGATATGATGGCAATCACCTCTTGAACATTCAAAACATCATATTTTTAGTTTTTGTCTACCGTGTATTTCTATTTACCGTCCTTTGTTGTTTGTTTTATATCTGTGATGTGAAGCGGGAGCCCCTTGTTTAGGATCCAGCTTCACCAACATGCGATTTTGGAGCTTGTTCTGCATCTGAACTTGAATCTTAACCGATTGGAGAGGCAGCGGCTTATGCTTGGAAAAGAGAAATGCTGGAACACTGATAACAGCGGTAAAACAAAGAGGAAAAAAAGGGTGGCGGCTTTGTTTTGATGAGGAAAATTTAGAAACTAGGGTTAAAGAGGAGAGGATAAATAATAATTAGGCTTTCACACTCCTAATTATGACATTTAGAGTTTCACACACTTAAGAGGGTTTAGCGATTCACACCTAAAATATAATTTTTTGCTTTAGGGTTTCACACCTTTAAATGCAAGAGAAAATCCTCTCTGAGGAAACTCAGTTCTTTTTTTTTCCAAACTTCATCATTGCTTTATTTCTCAAGACTTATGCTTACTTATAAGCTTATAAAGATTAAAGACGTATCTCCACAACCAATATGGGACTAAAAACAAGACCAAAATATAAAAGAGAATAATACTAAATGTGAGTAAACAAGACTAGACTCAATAAAAAACCTACTCGGCTAAAAAGAAAAAATACGGATTCAATTCAAACTCCCGCATGGCCTTATTGTCCCCATCATTCTCCTTAGAAAGGAGTTCAACCTGAGCTCTGATATCAAATTAATGTGAAATGGGAGCCCTCTATTGAGGATCGATGATGTAAAACGGAGATGGGAGAAGAAAGAGGAAGAAATTAGGCTTTTTTAGGAAGAAAGGGGATAAAAATTAATTTGGGCTTCAGCTCTCAGGAGATCTCTCTCACTCTGCACATCACCATGCAAGAGATTCAAGTTGAAAAGCAAATCAGCATGCCTCAACAAAAAGGAGTTTCATTAAATTCATCATTATTTAAATAAACCACTACAAGTCTCGGTCTTATAAAGGCCCATACAAAGGTAACTTCCCCATCATAACCAATGTGGGACTAAAAATAACTAAAACAAATAAAGAAACTCAAAATAAAAAAACTACAATAAAGGTAACCGGACTTATCCCTATTAATTCTCCCCGGCTTGAAAGGATTCATCTCTGGTGAATGCAAGATACTAAGTGGCAAGCATGATCGGGTCGAACTGAACTGTCTCCTCGCAAAAGGCACCTAATCAGGCCAAGGTGGTGGTCGAGGAGCCGGCACCGATGCATCATGTCGAAGTCAAGGTCGACGGTAACTCGAACATGGCACAAGCAGCAAGCAGAAGCGACTCACTCGTTGAAAATTGAACCAATACCAGGATCTCAAAGTATGTCCAGCTCGTTGGTAATTAAAGCACTCCTCTTCAGAGCCCTATCAGGGCCTGTACACCAAGTATGCACTTCCTCGCAATCTCAGAGTGACACAATCACTTCACTGTCATGCAATATACTATATGGATATACAGAAAACTTGTATTTTTCATCGCAATTTGCTAACTGTCTAGTGATATCATCATGTGCAACAGTCAATTGCAATGCAATAGACACTCTAGGCATAACTCCTAACGATGAGAAAATGAGATATATGGGATGCTCATGATGATACACATCGAACCCCACTAATGGTAAACCGGAATCAGTGATAAACTCTAAAAAAAATCAATAAATGAAGAAGCACTAGAAACCACTCGTTGGATCATAGCAAAGAACTTTGATAACTCACTAGAAGATGACTCAGAAGGAATGACTCTAAAAACATAATCATCACGAGGGGACTCAGATGGCTCACTAGATGTAACGGCATTAGAATCATTAGTATCATGAATATAGGCATCCACAATTAATAGTATACCAGACTCAGCTATCGCATCCACTACTTCTCTAGTAACTCATAGGAAGCATGACCATCATCAAGAATCGACGTGTCAGAATTAATTGATATATCTTCAATTATATAAGTAGTCTTAAAAGGAACGTGGACATCCTCAACAACAATTGAGTCTCTTAACATAATCACTAGGAATGCTATTCATATGTCGACCCTCATCTCGTGATTCTATTCTGTTTAATGTGGAATTGACATCCCAAGTTAGCTTGAGGATACGGTCAAGTTTCTCTAGCATGCGGTCGAGGCTCTCTTTCATGTCGGTTCGACTAGTCAAATGAACGTGTGCTAATACTAATGCACAACAAACAAATTCACAGATGTAACACAAATTCTAGACTCAAATAAAACTAAATTAGTGCGCTAAATGATGAGAATTAAAATTTCTTAAAAGTACAAGTTCTAAATGCAAAGAAAATACAATCCTAAATGATGAAAAAGTGACAAATAATGAAGCAATCACTAGATGGAAGCAAATACAAATCAGCTACAAATTATCATAGTCCAATAGTAATTGCAAGAAATTTATCAATCGACAACTCAGCTCAAGTTAGAGATTACCTGAGGGGTGAGTCATCACACCCAAATGTAAAATTTCTCTGAACTCTTTCAGAGAAATACCTACATCGGAGAGCTGAAAGTCACTCACGAAGTCCTGAAACAGTATCGGCACCAAATAGCGGCTTGTAGAGACCAGATATCTATTCAAAAGCTACGAAATTTTTTCAGTGGCTCTGGGACTCCGTCACGGATCCAACGATTCAGACGGAACTTGAATTGGACTCCGAACCAAAGCGTATTGAACTTTGAAATGTTAGTGTTGCTGCAGGAACAATACGGCTCATAGAAGCTGATGACGTTAGCAACGGCGGCTTGGATGATGTCAGCAACGGCTCATCGGCTCGGGTTCGGCTCAGTCTGAGCCGATGATGACAGGAATGAGCTGATGACGTCAGCAGGAGTTGTCTTAGCGGGTCGAATTTGTGTATGAGCGGGTTGGGTCCGCAACTGTGATGGGTCGAGTCGCCTCGCGGGTTTGAGAACAAGTTGGATTCGGGTTTGAGATTCTAAACCCACAACCACTTCACCTATTCCTTCACCCGATCGCTGCTAGGGTTCGAAGGCCTCTCCAGCGGCGGTGGTGGATGACGACGTCGAGGGCGGTGGACGACGATGAACAAGGGCGGCAATGGTGGACGAGGTCGGAGGAAGTGGTCGGCGAGGTCACTTGACGGTGGAGTTCACGTCGTGGCGAGGGGAAGATGACGCAGGCGGCACAGCGGGGATGAGGTGACGACGATGATGACACAGCAAGATGGTGGTCAGACTGGTGGTTGTGTTGCAGCCAGGGGAGGTCTGGATCCTGGCGGCACTGTTGTGCTGACGATGATGATGGAGGAAGGAAGATGGATGGTATTGCTGCTCTGATGTTATGACAATGATGCGGATAGATGGCGCCTGCAATAGAGAGGTGGGGCGAGAGTTGCGGCGACTGTCTGCATGGAAAAGATGAACATGAAGACCTTTTTTATTTTTTTATTTTTTAAATCCGATGTAGGGGTTTAGGATTTTTTTCCAAAAATTAAACCTGAATAAGAATATGGAGAAGAGCAAATCTAGGGTTTTTTGGAACTAGGGTTTTTCTGTGTAGGGGAAAATTTTTGCGGAGGAAGAAGAAAAATGAGGATTTTAACTCTGATGTCAATCTGATGTAGAACGGGGATGGAAGAAGAAAAAGAGTGAAGAAATTAGGGTTTTTGAGGAAGAAAGGGGATAAAGGTTAATTTGGGCTTCAATACCTAGGAGATCGCTCTCCGACTCTGCACATCACCATACAAGAGATTCAAGTTGAAAAGAAAATCAACATGCCTCAACAAAAAGGGGTTTCATTTAATTCATCATCGTCTAAATAAATCACTACAAGTCTTGGCCTTATATAGGTCCATACAAAGTAACTTCCCCATCATAATTGATGTGGGACTAAAAATAACTAAAACAAATAAAGAAACCCAAAATAAAAAACTACAATAGAGGTAACCAGATTGATCCCCATCAATCGAGCTTCACCAACATGCTATTTTGGTCTTGCTTTGCATCTGAACTTGAATATGAACGGATAAGAGAGGTAGCAGGCAATGCTTGAAAAAGAAAGACGCTGGAAGACTGCTGGCAGCTGTAAAACAAAGAGGAAAAAGAGAGTGACGGTTTTGTTTTGATAAGAAAATTTTAAAAACTAGGGTTAAAGAGGAAAGATGATAAATAATAAGTAGGCTTTCACACTCTTAATTATGACCTTTAGAGTTTCACACGCCCAAGAGGGTTTAGGGTTTCGCACACCTAAAAGATAAATTTTTTTGCTTTAGAGTTTTACACCTCTAAATGCAAGAGAAAATCGTCTCTGAGGAAACTCAATTCTTTTTTCTTCAAATCATCTTCATTGCTTTATTTGTCAAGACTCGTGCCTATTTATAAGCTTGCAAAGATTAAAGACTTATCTCCACAATCGATGTGGGACTAAAAACAAAATCAAAACATAAAATAGAGCAATACTAAATGTGAATAAATAAGACTAGACTCAATAAACACCTTGTAAACTAAAAATGAAAAACACAGACTCGATTCAAACTCTCACATGGCCTTGATGTCCCCATCAATCTGCCTTTAGATTATATAGTAACTAGAATAAAGCGCTTCTTCCATATTACTGTAGTTTTGAGTCCAATAATGTTGCATTTGGTAGTTTTGTGGAGATTTTTTCATATTATATATAACAACAGTCGAAATGATTTTCTCCATTGTTAACTAGGTCATGCTTGATGTTTATCAACTTTCCAAATATTGAAAGCGCCCCGTGTCACAAAACAGAAGTTAACATCTTTATCTTGAGCCAGATCTAACTAGAGGGTTTGTATGTGCACAGCAAGAATCATACTTCATACTTTTAGCTCATCATCTCTCTTCAAGGAAAAATATGTTAAGATTAGTGGATTGCATTCAGTGGATAATCTTCACTTGGGTGAGCCTGAGAATTTTCTTTCCTCGAGACAATTTTATTTAGTTGAATTTCTTTGTATTTCTAGTAAGCAATTTATAATTAAATGTGTACCTATGTTTAAGATTTTCCTTTTAATATGAACATTTCCGTTTGCTCGGGGTGGTAGCTAACCAACGATATAAGTGATGTAAAATGAAAGAGGGGGCTTAAGGATTTTGAAAAAAGATAGAGATGAAAGAAATATCTAATGATTACCTAATGGATAAATGTTCTGATCTTGACTTCATGCTGTTTCACGTCGTACACTCGATCTTAGCTTCACAGTCAGGGTTTCACACCCCGTCATGGGAGGCACGCCCACTCAAGAAAAAAAAAACCCCAAAGCAATTTTTCTTAAAATTTTGATCTATTTTATTGAAAGCAATGAGGCCTATAAATAAGCTTACATCTATTATTGACTTTTTTTCACATAATCGATATGGGATTAAAAGAGAAAGCAAAATTACAAAATAAAGAGAAAATACATTTGACTCAATAAAATAAAAATAAAGATTCGGACTCAAAGAAAATAAAAGAAAGCTGATTCGATGTTCCTATCGTTCTCGCCGGATGGGAAGAACTTGACCCCGTTGAGTATACATGTGACGTTGTGGCTCGATACTGGGTCTGGATCTGAAACTACTTTGTTGATGCTTGTGATCATGCTTCAAAGTCTCGGTCGCCGACTCGGTGGGTACCGTTTCACATCGGTCGTAGCGTCGCGGTCCCAACTCGGGGGAGACGCGCGAAACTCTACATAGAGGACTCAAAAAATTTTGAAAAAAATCACGACAAATTTTTAAAAAATAGACATCATAATTGACATAACATGTCCAAAATATATCACCTAACATACTAAACATGAAGATAATACATAAATACATGTGTCGTATTAAAATATCAAAATAAATGTATAATTTAGTAGAATATATGAAATTAATTAAATTTAAATTAATTACTTTCACAAAAGTAAAAATTAGCTCTATCTTTTAGTAAAAATTTAAATTATATGAAATTAATTATATAAAATTTTGGCTTGACTCGGCTTCAACTTGGGGCTGAGTCGACCTTGACTCGAGGCCGACTCGACCGGATCAACCCCGAGTCAAGCAAAACAATGCAATATGTTAACTCATGAACCGGTCTCGGAACGGGGAAGATCGTTTCGGTTCCGACTCGGCCGAGTCAGAACCGGAACGGCCGAGTTTTTGAACCGTACTTATGATTCACTGTTGTCAACTGATTGATGCAGTTATTTTTGTTAATCTTGTGAATATCTATTATGAATCTTATGTTACTGAATAGTTGATCCATTATTCTTTGATGTGATCCGATATTGTTGAAGATGCAATTGTGGTTGCAGTGTTGTTGATGTCTCGGACTACACCAGCCAGAAAATGGAAAATGGACTAATTTGCTCGCAAATTCCAAACCATGCAACAAGAAGTTGAGAAAGAAAGGAGATTGTTAGTTGCATTACTATGCATCAACGGTAGACGACGAAGAGTGAGGTGTTGGCGGGGAGGTCAGACAGATTTCTAGTTGTCTGCAATAGCAGCAAGGAGGGCCATTTTCTATAAGAGGAGTCGGAGTGGGTTCTGATGGGTGCGCTGATAGTGGCGACCTTAGGGTTTCCGTACGAGAAAGGGAGAGGCGCCATAAGTGATGGGTTTGTTGGCGTTGGAGAGTTCTTTGTGCTAGCTGCAGGGAGAACATGAAGAGATGAAGAAAAAAGGACATGGAAAGAAGTGGTGGGGGTTACGTGGGGTCTACAAGGGGACAAAAGAAAGAAGATGGAAAGGAGTGCAGGGAGAAGATCTGTTTTCTTTCTTTTCGTTTGTCTCTGATTTTGTGGCTAAGATTTTGTGGTTAAGATTCTTCTTTTGTGGCTAAGATTTGGATTAGTGGGTAGGACTTGAATATGGTTGAGATTGATAGATCGGGATTTGTTGTGGGGATAGAGGTCGTGGGTTTGGGTTGGAACGAAGGAGGAAGGAGATTCAACAATAAAGATTTTATAATCATTTTTTTATTTTATGAAAGTTGTGGAAAAAAATGAATGGGATTATTTGACAAAGAAGATGGAAAGAAAGAAACAATGAATGGCTTAAACAAAATTGTACCAATTTCACACCGAGAATTTTTTCACAAGAAGCTTATATTAAAATTTAATTTTCATCACTCATTATTTTTTTCTAACCATGCTCTGATACTAAATTGATGTGAGACGAAAGAGGAGGGTTAAGGATTTTGAAAAAAGATGAGAGATGAAAGAGAAAACTAATGATTACCTAATAGATAAATGAAAAGGTTTTCCACCTTCCCGGATCTCACGTCGCTTTTCGTCGCACGCTCCTCAATTTTGATCTCACGCCGTTTCACGCCGCACGCTCGATCTTTAGCTTCACAGGTAGGATTTCGCACCCCGCCATGGGAGACACTTCCCCTCGAGGGAAAAAAATCCCAAAGCAATTTTTCTCAAAATTTTGATCTATTTAATTGAAAGCAATGAGGCCTATAAATAGGCTTACAACTATTGACTCTATTGACTTTTCTTCAAATAATCGATGTGGGACTAAAAGAGAAAGTAAGACTATAAAATAAAGAGAAAATACATTTGACTCAATAAAATAAAAATAAAGACTCGGATTCAAAGAAAACTAAAGAAAGTTGTTTTGATGTCCTCATCAATAGGTTATTTATGAAATAGAAGAGGACAAAAGGGAGAAGGTGAATGTGAGAATGAGCAGTCATGTGCAATGGTTTGTAATTCTAATTTGGAGACAATAAACACTCTTTTCTATTTCGCCAAGTTATGTGCATAATTTTATTTGTTGTGGTTGATGAACAGGACTAGTTGGCCATGGCCAGTTAAAGGAATATATATTCCTCTCTCTCTCTCTCTCTCTCTCTCTCTCTCTCTCTCTCTCTCTCTCTGTGTGTATGCGCGCGCGCGTGCAGGGGTTCGTACACCATGTAGCATGTTTTTCCTTCTTTTTTCATTTTTTCATAAATAGGAAAGTTTGGATATTTAAAATTTAGACCCAGTTAAGCAAGTCTGATATAAGATCTATATAACTATGATAACTACCTCACTTTTGATCTCTCTCTCTCTCTCTCTCATTTCTCACAGTTGTTTCACCATGATTTGCTCACAGAGTCATTCTCCACCAATTTTTTCCCCTTGTGTGTCTCTATTTGCTTGATGAAGAGGAACAATTGAGCATCTCTTTTTACACAAGACAGAATTTTTCTGTTTTCTTCTCTTTCCCATTTTCCCATCTACTACATGCATTCTACTCTCCTTTATTAACATTGACTAAATTCTCCATGATTTTCTACCTCTCTTGCTACTTTTTTGCCCGAAGCATTTTACTTTTTGTTATTTTGATGTTAGCAATTCCTTAATGTTACTATGGCCATAAATCCATAGCTAATACCTTCCCAGACCACATTTTATAAGGTAGCTAGGTGACCGCCTGTGTTTTATGGATGAGAATGTTGCATAATTAAGAAAAATATCCAGAATCTGAGTATAGCTGAAATGGGAATCCTGAGAATGAAAATGTAATAGCTTACCCCACCCTTTGTTGTTGTATATGTCTGTGGGTGGGTGGGTGGGTTGAATAGGGTTTTGGGTGGGTGCGTGGGTTTGTCTCAAATAATTCAATATGTAACCACACTTTTGATGTAATATGTAATAATATACAATTAATGCAACAATAACAGTAAGATTAAAATAGAGATAGAGTAGAGAGAGTAGAGAGCAACTGCAATCTGAAACATGTTCAATCTTTAGGTTTTTTGCTCTTTGTTGTGTTGTGATAACACCACCAAACAATAAGAGTAGTAGTGGAAACACCGAGCAATCTACTGTAGCAAGCAATATAACTTGATTACCATAACAGTAAGAACACAAATTAAGAACACAAAATTTTATGAGAGCAGAGGAGGTTTATGAAAGCAAGAACAGAGTTTACAAGGATCTCACATAAGGATCTCTCAAACTCTCAATACGAGGGTTGGTTAAAACCCATGAACTCTGATTCATATTTATAACCAGAGAAAAGGAAACCAAATACCCAGAGTTCGGGTCAAAAGCGGAATCAGAATTCAACTTGAAACAGAATTAGAATTTGGGTCGGATACGCTCAGATTCACCCAGATTGATGCTGCGTTGTCCCGAAAGTTGGTTGTCTCAAATTTTCGAAAGCTTTGCCAGAGCTGTTGAAAGATGTCATTCTCCAATGAATGTAAGGCACCCAAAATACTAACAATCTCCACCTTGACTCACATGCCATAAGTCCTTTGTAAAAATTGGCCTTCACACCATCAAATAAGTTTTCTCCCCCTTTTGTGACTTCACGCAGCTCCTTCTCAAAAGTTTATTCTCTGCCTTACCTTTAGAAAATATTGATGAAGTTTAGAGATGCTCTAAACTTCTCCACCGGGATGGTCTTTGTCATCATGTCTGCTGGATTTTTCTCTATACTCTGATCAAATCAATGACCTTTTTCATTGCAACCCATTGACGTATCATGTGATACCTCACATTGAAGTGCTTTGTCCGATTGTGATACCTGTGATCTTAGCGAGATTTATCGCACTATGACTGTCGCAGCAAATCTGAACTGAATCATGTATGATTCCAAATGTGCTGACCAATCCTCTTAACACAAGATTTTCTTAGATGCCTCAACTGTAGCCATGCACTCTTCCTCTATTGTTGAAAGTGGCATTGTGTCTTGCAACTCTGCCTTCTAACTTACAACACTCTCAGCTGCTGTAAATACGTAACCTGTCGTAGATCTCCGCTGATCAAGATCTCATGCATAATCTGTATCAACATATCCTTGTAATACCCTAGGCTTTTTCGTTTTCAATCTCTGAAACGTCAAGCCTAATCTCGCAGTCCCTCGTAGATATCGCAAAATCAACTTCACTGCTTCCCAATGTTACCTTACTAAATTCGACATGAACCGACTTATTGTACTAACTGCAAAGGCTAAGTTAGGCCTATTGCAGACTATAGCATATGGTGTGCAAATTGGCAAGTATACCCATCATTGTAAGTATAAAGTGATGATGAAGAGTGTCGAACCCACAGAGATTGTATTTAAATACCACAAGTAACTATTTCTAGATCTTATTTGAAACCTATGAATATTTGAAAAAAGTGAGTTAAACTAAATTAAAAGAAGTGTTTTTAATATAAGAAAAGTACTAGAGCTTGGTGACTTTGGCGTATCTACATTTGATTATTCTAATTAATTGTACTAGAAACTTTATTTTAAGTATTGCTAACAATCAAACAATCCTCTAGTAATTAATAATCTCCGTCGAGCATCATTAAATCTAACCCTTAACTAGAACCCACAATCTATCGGTCTAGTGAATTTACTAGTCTAAAGCAGCATTAAGATCTCCGATTCTTCTCTATATATTGCACAACATATGCCTCTCATGTCAGTCTTAGCCGATAAGTGATTCTATCCCTAGATGTGTTGCTAGGTTATCTCCTGTCGATCTCCAACCTAACCATCTATATAATTGTGCCATCAATTATTAGACTTTAAAATAAAAATAGAAATTTAGTAAATTTTAAATAAGAACAACTAGATGCAAATCAGTTTATGAATTATCTTCAATAAATAGCCTACATCTAAGACCTAGCAAAGTAAATTTAGTACATAAGCAAAAAGTAAGAAAATATGATTTAGTAATTGGAAAACATTAAACTATTTAAACTAAAGAAAAAGGAAAGAAAAAATCCAATTGAATCTAGCTCCTTTCGCTGATCTTCTTCTTCAAGATTTAGCAATGATGTAGAAAACTGGAGCTTTATTAAAGAAGTAGTCTCCAAAATTGATCTCTAAAATACCTTATTCAAATACAAAAGTATGCAAGTCCTTTTATAGACATCAGAAACTCTAGGCGATCGACTAAGGACTCCTAAAACAAGTACAAAATCCTAAACGTACTCAGGAAAAATTACGTCAGCAACCGACTCAGCAAGACAGCGGATCCGCCATAGAATACAGCATTTTCGATGTTCAATACAATACAAAACCAATTATGAATCAGAAAATAGCTGGCTCAAGTGCATCCGTGCTTTGACTAATCAACAGCGTTTTCACCGTCTTTACGGCGGAATTCGTCGTCAATTTGTAAATTTAGGCTCTAGCTTTCTCTGTCTATTTTTCCTCATGTGCTAACTCTTCTGGAATCTATGGGTTCATTTAGATCTCTGCAATGTAGTGCATCTTCTCTGCAACTCTTGTTTGTAATCGTTTTTGGGTAGTTTCTTCCAAAATTTCTCAACTCTAAATCTGCAAAAGTCACAAAACTACAAATGCAGTGTTAAAGTGGCAAAATAGGCTTAAAAGGATATAAGATATTCATGTAATATGACATTTATCATACCCTCATACCTACCTTTTGCTAGTCCTCGAGCAAAATCTTAAATTAAAAAAAAGAAAAACTAAAAATATAAATAAAAATCTAACTCACTTTCGTAGGAGTCATGGTTGCACTAGCATGCAACAAGTCTTTAAACCCCTAGATTACCCTAGTGGACGAGTGTTGTCTCGTGAGGGTTTGCAGTGAATATACCCACAAAATTCGGTGAAAGAAATAAAGATAAGAAAAGATTAAGAAAAAATGATAACAAAAAATAAGGATAACTGAAAAATAAAGAAAATATAAAAAGAAACTTCCAATTTTTTTTTTTTTAGCACAAGTGATCATTAGCAATTTAGTTCATAAGTTTTCAACAAGTTTAAGTCTAATTAAGTTCAATCTCAAATCAAGAAATCTCATCTTCTTTTCATAGAGACTTGAATTCAATATTTTCATACTATCCTTAATTTTTCGATCATATGCATTCTTCGTAAAGGTGAAAATAGTCTTTAGCTTGGGAATTTTTATTCAAACTTTTCCATACTTAAACATGTTTCTATAAATAACGTAATTTTTTTATATAGAAGTTCGAAGTATTACCACTTCGTTGCCCTTTAAGCTTTTCTTTTGTGTGTGTGTAACTCATCTAATTCTAGTTCGTGTAAATATCAAGGCTTCTTGAGGCCCTAAATCTAACTAATTGATCTTTAGATTTTGCTAATACATAAATTTTTATATATTTTTTCTTTTTTCTTACCTAATTAACTTTCACATAAACATCAAGGCTTCTTGAGGTACTAGTACCTAGCTATTCAATACTCAAATTTTCTCTTTATAAAACTCTTTTTTTATATACATATATATACTCCACATTTAAATAAGGTTAAGCTTTCCTTGTCATCCCAAGCATGAAACTATAGTGTGAGTGTAATGAAAAAAGCATAATCATGTAAACAAAATCTAGATGGTGTTTATTTTTCAAAATTTTTATTTCTCAGTCAAGAATTAAAGATTCTATCAAATTGATTCTTCTATCAAAATTTCAAACTTTATTTGTCTTTTAATTCCTTAAAAGCTAGTTAAACTAGTTGCAAAATATTTTTACATATTTTTTATTTTTTTAAGTAAAGGAAAAGAAAAATAAGAAAAGAAAAGAATGAAAAAATCCTAAATCTAAATACAATCATGATCTTCTCCCTCTCTTGCTTGTTCCTGCACCCTTCGATCGAATCTCCTCATATGTGGTGGTGATGACTTTCTTCTTGTGTAACCTTTTGACCAACTTATAGGTTTTCTTCAAACCTTCCCAAATCTTTATAATGCATTTCCTATTGTCTTGTGGTGGCTCTTGTTTAAAGAATTGGTCATCATCCTCATCTTCTTCGGAAGACTCCGATGGAACAACATGGATATCGGCATGAGCCGTCTCTTTCATACAATCTATTTGTAGGGATGCAAAATATGGTGCGGTCTTATTTTCAATTGCAATCATAACTCTATCTATATACATCTCATTATACTCATCCACATGCATCGAACTTCTATAAATTTGGGTAATAAGAATAGGCAAAAGAAATGTGACTTTGTGTTTCTTAGATTGCCTATCTTTAACATTGCATATGGTATTAAACATTTGAACAACACATCCAAAATTGTTGGTTCTTTGTCATCAAAACATGCACAATGTGAAATACTTAGTTATAAAATGTGGTCATATGTGTGAATCAAGGTACATTAGTGCTCAACCATCTACAGGTAGCATGAACATTATGATAAAGAGTTTTCGCATTTATCCCCATGTGTAGTCATTCTACAATTTTCACCCATTAAACTCATGTACTCCACCCTCATAGGCATTTGATTTAAACCAAAAGCAAGAGGGATTCCGGTCAAGTCCAATAGTAATTGTAAATTCACAGTCTTTTCCTATCCTCTCTAATTTATGTGAATCCTATGAGCATGATTGTCGATGTCATTGTTGGTGAAACTGTTGTAAAATTCCTCTACCAAACTAGGGATGTAGTGGTCAGTGCTATCCTCATGAATCAAGTAACCCCAGTTCCTATTCATGATCTCTTCTACGAAATACGTATCGAAAGCTTGAATGATTATAAAGAAATTCTTTTCAACTAGATGGAATAACTCACAAAACTGAGAAAGATCCTCTGTCTCTGCGGCTGTTGCAGTGGATCCGCCGTGAAATTCGCTTCTCTTGTTGAGATTTTGGCTCTGCACTGCTTCTTCTCTTCTCCTTGCTCTTCTGAACTTTCTGGTTTCAAGGTTTGATCTCGGGGTGTTGTAAAAAAGAAGAGAAAAGTTAGCATTTATAGGTTTTTTTTTCTAGGAAAAGAATCCTATGTCTACTCAAATTTTCAATCAATCCATCAATCAAAATTCAAATCCAGTCAATCTTTGAAAAAAGAAAGAGATAATTTTTTCTGAAAATAAGGTCTAGTCAAAAGAAAACTTTAAAAGAAACTACAAATCTTAACAAAAAAAGTTAGTGTAAAATTCAAAATTTAAGCTCTGAAAAGAAAATTTTTGAAATTTTTTGAAATTCTCTCCCATACCGAAATTGAAGCATGCCCTCATGCTTGAAAACTCAGAAAATTAATTACCCCAGATTTTTGTAAATATTCCTAAAAGGCAAGAAAGTTCTCTTTATAATCATAAATTCCTTAGTTTACCATGTGGAATAAATGCTCAAAAGTAAATATCTCTAAAAACAGGTGAAACTTATGTACTCACGTGTGCAAACTCAAATGTCATCTTGTTGAAGTTGGATGGCGGATTAGTCGTTTGGACAGCGGAAGTCGTTCTATTTTGCTCAGTTTCTTTTTGCTTTGGGCTTTATCTCTTTGCATTTTCCTCTGGTTCTATATTCATTTCTATATTTGAAAAAAATAGCAGTCAGTATAGGTTAGGCAATATAAAAATTAAAACAAATAAAAACTAGGTTAGAAAGCTTGGGTTGCCTCTCAATAAGCGCTTTAAGTTATAGTCATTAGCTAGACTTTCTCTGATCTAATTATTCAATGATGTTTAGGTTGAAGGAGGCCTCATGCTTGTTGGACTCTCCTCCAATATATGGCTTCAATCGTTGACCGTTGACTTTAAAGGTTTTGTTTTCATTATTGATAATTTTCACTGCTCCATGTGGAAAAACTCGCTTAACCACTAATAGACCTTACCATCTTGAACGCAGCTTACCTAGAAATAGTCGAAGGTGAGAATTGTATAAAAGTACTTGTTGTCCCACAACGAATTTCTGTCTTGCAATATGTTTATCGTGCCATGCTTTTGTTCTTTCCTTGTAGATTTGAGCGTTTTCATTGCATAGTTTCTCAACTCATCCATCTCATTAAGTTGAAGGGTTATTTTTTCTCCCACTTTTTGTAGATCGGAATTTAAGAATATTGTTGCCAAATATGCTTTATGCTCCAGTTCGACCGGGATATGACAAGCCTTTTCATATACCAAACAGTAAGGAGATATATCTATCGGTGTTTTGAAAGCTGTTTGATATGCCCATAAGCGTCGTCAAGCTTCTTGAACCAATCTTTCTTTGTAGTGCTAACCGTCTTCTCCAAGATTCTTTTTAGCTCTCTGTTGGACACCTCGACTTGTCCACTTGTTTGGGGGTGATGTGGAGTAACTACACGATGTTTGACTCCATATTTGCTCAATAATGACTCAAATTGACGATTACAGAAGTACTTATCTCCATTACTTATAATTGCTCGTGGTGTTCCAAACCTTGAGAATATGTTCTTCAGAAATTTAACCATCACCTTGGCATCATTAGTCGATAATGCTACGGCTTTTACCCACTTTGACATATAATCTACCACCACAAGAATATAATGATTAGAATAAGGTGAAAAAGGTCCCATAAAATCTATTCCCCTAAACATCAAATAGTTCCACTTCAAGGATGTTTAGTTGCATCTCATTCTTGATATATTCCCACTCCGTTGGCAAGTATTGCATGACTCAACAAAGGCATGTGCACCTTTAAATAATGTAGGCCAATAAAAGCCACATTGAAGTACTTTTACTGCTGTTTTTGTGGATCCACAATGTCCACCAACCTCTCTTTCCGTGACAGTCTGAAGAATACTCATCTATTCTTCTGGTACACATCTTTTAATGATTTGGTCGACACAATGCTTGTAAAGAAAAATTTCTTCTCATTGATAATACTTCGCGTAGAAAAAGAATTTCTTCTTTCTTTGATAGGAGAATTTTGAAGGACTGATGACACATGTCAAATAATTAACTAGATCAGCATGCCATGGTGTTGTGAAAGTTTTATGGCATATAGGGCCTTGTTGTGAAGAGTCGTCTAATGGTCTTTCTATTGTGATCATTGTCTCCATTGTAGGTCTCTCCACCATATCAATGTGAAAGGTATCTTTATTATCCACTGGGTACTTCATTGCTTTGAAGACTTTGGAAGTAACTTCGTCGTCCTGCACACGAAGAGTCAATTTGCCCTGTTTGGACGTCAATCAATGTATTACCAATAGCTAAGAAAGATCTACCAAAAATAGTGGGTACTTCCCTATCTTCCTCCATATCGAGGATAATGAAATCTGCCGGTAAGTAGAGCTTTTCTACTTTCACAAGCACGTCTTCAATCAATCCTCGTGGATATTTGACAGATCTGTTCGCCAGTTGAAGTAATATTGTCGTTAGTGTTGATCTCTCCTAAGCCAAGTTTTTTGAAAACATATAAAGGCATAAGGTTAATGCTAGCTCTAAGATCACATAAAGATTTTCAAAATGACTATTCGCAACGCATGATATTGAAAAACTCCTTGGATCCTTTAGCTTAGGAGGCAGTTTATACAAAAGAATTGTGTTGCACTCCTCATTTAGCATCACTGTCTCATGATCCTCCAACTTCATTTTATTTCTCATGATATCTTTCATGAACTTCTCGTACTTCGGCATCTGTGCTAAGACCTCTGCAAAGTGTATGTTAATATGCAATTTCTTAAACATATTTATGAATTGCGAGAATTGATTATCTTTGTTTTGTTTTCTTAGCCTCTGGGGAAATGAAACTAGTGGAACAAAGAGCTTCACTGGTGCTTTCTTCACAGACTCTAGCTCTGGTTCTGGTTTAGCTTCTGGATGGCGGATTAGCCGTTCAGACGGTGGATCCGCTGTCTTCTAGCATTTGTTATCCTCTGGCTTTTTTGTTCATCTTTATTGCTCTCTTTAGCCCCTTTTGAGCTCTCTGCATCAGTGTTCTTTGGTTGTTCTTGTTCCAGTGGTCTGCCACTCTGTAGGGTGATTGTGTTTGCTTGTTCTTTCATATTCTTCTCAGTGTTGCTCGATAATAATCCTTGAGGCCTGTTGGCTAGTACAGCAGTCATCGGGCACATTTGTATCTCAAGAGCATGTATGAATGTTGTTGTACTCTTTTGGAATTACTCCATATTGTTTGCAAGTTGTGCTACTTCTTCCCAGCCTGGTTTCTTGTCTCCTTATTGGTGTTGTTGCTGCTGCTATTGCGGCTGAGGTGGCTGAAAGTTTGTCTTTATGTTGTTCACCGATTACAGATTTAGGTGGTCCATCCATCCTGAATTTTACGTGTTGGAGTAGGGGTTGTTCGGCCTTTGATAGTTGTTGATATAGCTGGCTTGTTCATTATGCTCGAAGGCAAAATTGTTACCAGCTTGGCAATTATTATTATCATAACCCCCTCCACAAAAATCACAAGATGAGTTAGTTTTAGAACTTACAGTGATTGCTCTGAGTCTCTTTGTTATTACTGCCAATTGTGCTTGAATTGCTGATAGGGTATCGATCTCATGTATTCTTGCGATCTTCTTTGTTGGCCCCTGCTGATTGCCATTGATAATAATTGGATGACATCTCATCAAGTAGCTCCCAGGCCTTCTCTAAATTCTAGCTCATCAATGCTCTGCCAGCTACAGCATCTATGATCATCTTTGTATTGGGTTGGAGCCCATTGTAGAAGAATTGGATCTCCAACCATGGGGGTAACCCATGGTTTGATGCCTTATTTAGGAGCACTTTGTACCTTTCCATGCATCATGTATGGATTCATCATCGAGTTGGGTGAAGGTCATAATGTCGCTCCGCAATTTAGATACCTTGGCCGGAGGTAAATATTTGGCCAAGAGGGCCCATCTCAACCCATGTCGTGATTGTCTTCTTGGGTAACGAGTAGAATTATATCTTCGCTTTATCCTTTATAGAGAAAGGAAAAAAGCATCAATCTTATCGCGAGGAAACTCCATTGTGCTTCTGAGTGTCACATATCTCCAAGAAGCTTTTGATATACTCCTTCGGATCTTCATCAGGTCATCCTCCAAATTGGCGAGTTTTTTGTACCAATTGGATTACTCCAGTCTTCAACTCAAAGTTATTTGCAGCAATAGTAGGCTTGATGATGCTGGATGTAGCTGCTGAGGTGGATTGCACAGCGTAGTCTCATAATGCCTTACGTTCTTCAGTGTTTGCCATCTTCGCTTCTCTATCTCTATTTTTCTTAAATAAGCGTTTGATGGTTCTCTCGATCTCAGGATCAAATTCTGTCAAGTCAGAGCTCCCAGGACTTCGCATACATATTCAGAAAGCAGTTTCTGAAATTTGGACTTCAAAGTCAACTTCGGGACGATGTATCCGATGTTCGGACAGTGAATTCGTTGTCTTTTAGTGTCCTCCTGAGTTCTGCTCCTTGTAACCTAAAACAGAAAATTTGTAATGTAAGTTTATGCAAAAAAATAAAAATTCAAATTAAGATCAAATTTAATTGTTAGTGATATTAAATTAACAATCTCCGGTAACGGCGCCAAAAACTTGGTAGGCAAACTGGCAAGTATACCAATCGTTATAAGTAATAAAGTGATGATGAGAGTGTCGAACCCACAGAAATTGTATTTAAATACCAAGTAAATATTTCTAGATCTTATTTGAAAGCTATGAATATTTGAAAAAGTGAGTTAAACTAAATTAAAAGTAGTGTTTTTAATATGAGAAAAGTATTAGGGCTCGGCGACTTCGGCTTATCTATTTCTGATTATTCTACTTAATTGCACTACTAACTTTATTTTAAGTAACAATCGAAGAATCTTATGTTAATTAATAATCTCCGTCGAGCATCATTAAATCTAACCATAGACTAGAACCCACAATCTGTCGATTTAGTGAATTTACTAGCCTAAAACAGCATTAAAATCTGTGATTCTCCTTTAAAGATTGCACATCCTATGCCTCTACTGTTGGTCTCAGCCTGTAAGAAGTGATTTCTATCCCTAGATGTGTTGCTTTGTTATCTCTTGTCGATCTTCAACCTAACCATCTATATAATTATGACCATCAATTATTAGACTTTAAAACAAGAATAGAAATTTAGCAAACTTTAAGGAAGAACAATTAGATGCAAATCAATTTATGAATAACTTTCAATAGATAGCGTACATCTGGCCCTAGCAAAGTAAATTTAGTTCATAAGTAAAAAGTAAGAAAGCATGATTTTATAATTGAAAAACATTAAACTATTTAAGCTAAAGAAAAAGGAATTAAAAACTCAATTGAAGCTAGCTGCTTCCTCTGGTCTTCTTCTTCAAGATTTAGCAATGGTGCAGAAAATCAGAGCTTTATTAAAGTAGTCTTCAAAATTGGATCTCCAAAATATCTTATTCAAATACAAGAGTATGTAGGTCCTTTTATAGACCTCAGAAACCCTAGGTGACCGACTAAGAACTCCTAAAATAAGTACAAAATCCTAAATATATTCAGAAAAAATTACGTCAGCAACCGACTCAGCAAGACAGTGGATCCGCCATAGAATACGGCTTTTTCATTATTCAATATAATACAAGACAAATTATGAATCGGAAAACATCTGGCTCAAGCGTATCACGTGCTTTGACTAGTCAATGATGTTTTCGCCATCGTTACGGCAGATTCGCTGTAAATTTGTAAATTTAGGCTCTCAGCTTTCTCTGGCTATTTTCTCCTCATGTGCTGACTCTTCTGGAATCTCTGGTTCATTTAGGTCCTTTGTAATTCAGTGCATCTTCTCTGCAAGTCTTGTTTTTAACCTTTTTCGGTATTTTCCTCCAAAATTGCTCTTTACCTCTAATCTGCAAAAGTCACAAACAAAACTACCAATGCAGCATTAAAGTGGCAAAAATAGGCATAAAAGAATATAAAATATTCATGCAATATGACATTTATCAGCATACATCAGTGTTCTCACAGCACTAACATATGATACTCGAGACATCTCATCCTCTTCTTGTGAGTTTGGACACGACTGGAGGATAACCTGAAATGACTTACCAAAAGAGCAGTAACCGGTCTTACTTCAACCATGTTGAATTTTCAACATCATCTTGATAACATAAGGATTCTCTCATTCCTCCCTGGCTGGTGGGAACTGTTGGACCATTGGCTTCTCGCGTCGGCTCTCCTGGGATAGCTTGAGTCTGCATCTACTCCTGTCTCGACTAATCTCATACCTAAGATTTTCTTGGTTTTTCTCAAATCTTTCATGTCGACTTTCTTTAGCTGAAATTTAAGCTTCTGAATGTGTCTTATTTCTCGCAGCAATCAGCATATCATTCACATGCAATAACAAATATGTGAAATCATCATTACACTTCTTGACTTTCATACTCACATCTGGTGTAGTTGGCTCTGATCATGAATGAGTTGAACCGCTTGTACCACTATCTGGGAGACTGCTTCAGCCCATAAAAAGACTTCTTGAGAAGATACCATGTTTTTTTTTGAACTTCCTGAACGTTCAGGTTGCTTCATGTATATCATCTCCTATAGTTTACTATACAGAAATATTGTTTTCACATCCGGCTGCTCCAACTCGAGATCACCTTGAACCATGATTGCCAACAACAATCGTATAGATGTATGTTTGACTACATGAGAGAAGATCTTATTGTAGTCAATACCCTCCTTCTGAGAATACCCTTTGCCAGTTAGTCTTGCCTTGTATTGCTCATTGTTCTTTCAAAAGACCTACCTGCAGCCTATCGCTTTAGAACCTTTTGGTAGATTCACCAAATCTCATTTTTTATTCCTCTCCAAAGGTTCCATCTTATGTTTTATGGCTATGGCCCACTTGTCACTGTCATCCGCCTTGATTGCCTTATTGTAACTGCTAGGATCTCTAGCTTCTGTTATTGATGCAAAAGAGACTTGGTCCTCTTCCCAGCCATATCTGATTGGTGGTACTGAAACTATGTCTTACCGCCTCAACAGTCTAGGTTGCACATGTTACTCCTGAATAGCTTCATGCATGTCTCCATCTGAAACTGAGGAGTCTTCGTTTAACCCGATAGGCTTATTGGTGTCATATGAAAAAACTCGTCTATTTGAGAATCTGTTGAACTATCTGAAGCCCCCACCTTGAGTCTTGTTCTCCGTCTTTGACTTTGCTTGCAATATTGAATCTTCATCAAAGATCACATCTCTGCTAACAAAGCCACTCTTTTGCTCTGGATCCCAAAGCATGTATGCTTTGGTTTCCTTGGTGAAACTGGTGAAGTAACACCTCTTTTACTTAGACTCCAGCTTGTTACTTTTTTAACTATCAACCAAATTGTATGTTGGACAACCGAATATTCGTAAGGTTGAATAGTCCATTTAAGGTTGAATAGTCCACTGACTCTCCTTGCCATATCTCTTCTTGGATCTGAAGATTAACGATTGCAGATGGTGACTTGTTCACTAAATAACTCGCATGACTCACTTTCCCTGTCCAGAAACCTTCTGACATGTCAGCATGTAACTCATATTGCGGGCATGCTTTATTAGTGTTCGATTCAAATGTTCTGCCACTCCTGGTCGTCCTGGAATACTCAGCTGGTGCTCAATATCTCCACTAGTTAAGTACTCCTTGAATTCCGTGGATGTATACTCACCCACATTGTCTGACCTCAAGAACTTCACATTTCGCCATTTCTATTTCTCTATCATGATTTTTCACTCCTTGAACTTCTGAAATTTCTCTGATTTTTGCTTCAAGAACTACATCCATACCTTTTGGGAGAAATCATCTACAGAAGTAACATAATAACATGCACCCCTAATGGATGCAACTGGCGAAGGTCTTCACACATCCGTGTGTATAAGATCTAACAAGCCATTAGTTTTGTGCACTGAGGTAGTAAAAGCTACTCTCAACTGTTAACCTATAATGCAAAACTTATATAGGTTAAGTTTGTAGTGTTTTGATAGAACTCATTTGTTGTATAGGGCTTGAAGACCTCCCTCGCTCATGTGTCCAAGACATATGTGCCAAAGACTTGTAGTGTCGTCCTTCTCTGTTGCTACGAAGCATCACCGGTACCACACTTCCGATCACCTTGTACAGTTTGCCGTACGCTCTGCTTTGAGGACCGTCATGGAGGCCTTAGTGATCTTTAGAGCTCCATCCTGCCTGAGAACTTGCATCCCGAGCTTCCAAGGCTCTCAACCGAGAGAGTTTTTCCTCAGGTATGAAACGTGCCTCACGTTCTTAAGTGTTCACACATGTTCGTCAAACATCTTTATGTGGATACTGTCTATTTCAACTGTCTTGTATGCAGCGTCCTTTCTCCATCAGGATTGTGCCTCCTTCAAAAGGCTCATATTTGCTAAACCACTTTTTCTTTGGACACATGTGGTATGTGCACCTTGAGTCAATCAACCAAGCATCTGAGAACCTCCTCTTTGCCTCTGCCTGGATTCACCAACAGAACATTACATGGTTCTTCAACTACTTCCTCGGCTACGCCAGCTTGATTCGATTGTTTTTCAGTGTTACTAGCTCTGTCAGCTGCTGGACACCCTTCTTCTTTAGCATCTCCTTGTACTTGAAGTATTTCTTCTTCATGTGTCATGTCTGTTTGCAGTAGTAACAATCATTGTTTCTGTTAGAAGTTTTGGTCCCTTTCTTGGATCTTCTACTCTGTGATCTCCTCCTCTGGTCCTTGACTACCAATCCCGAGGTCTCCTCTGTGGAATCTTTCTTCATCAGCTCGTTGTTCTGGAGCATCTGCCTGATATTTTTCAACTCTAAAGTCTCTTTTTCATGTATGATGGTGGTCGCGAGTGATCATAACTCTGAGGAAGAGAAGATATCAACAGAAGAGCTTTGTCTTCCTTGTCTGGTTTACCTCCAGTGCCAAAAGGTCGCTCATAATCTGATTGAACGCATTGAGATGTTGCAGAACCGGTGTTCCTTCATCCGAAAACTATACAACTGCTTCTTCAAGAAGAGTTTGTTGGACAAACTCTTCATCATGTAGAGACTCTCCAGCTTACACCATAAACATGTTTCTTCGTTCATTACATTGTAAAGAACTTCATCTGATAGGCATCTATAATAATGACCTTGACTCGAACATCAAGATCCACCCACTAGTCGTCCTCCATCTTGGACGGCTTCTCAGCGCCAAGCAGGGCCTTGTGAGTGCCCTCCTTCACAAGCAGCGCCGTTACTCTCATCTTCCACAACAGGAAGTTATTCTTCTCGTCGAATTTCACCACCTCGAACTTCGTTGTGGTCGTCTTGCTAGTCATAGCTCTGATACCAATTATTGTAATAAACTCTACCAAACAATAAGAGTAGCAGTAGCAATCACCGTGACAAGCAATATAATTTGATCACCACAAGAGCAAGAATACAAGTCAAGAACATAAAATTTTATGGGATAACGGAGAAAATTCTTATAAACTTGAGAAGCAGAAATAGAGTTTACAAGGATCTCACAGAAGGATCTCTCAAACTCTTAATACGATGATTGGTTAAAACCAATTAATTCTGATTCATATTTATAGCAAGAGAAACTTGTAAGGAATTTGGGTACCATCCCAAAAGGTTAACCTATTAGGTGTAGTAGTCCAAATTCGTATATTCCCAAGATCATCCCCACGTCTAGCGAATGTAGGACTATTTGTTAGACATCCAACTCAACAATCCCCCCCCCCCGGGAACATTGAGTCTCCCTATAAGCTCATCTTTCTTCACATCTGGAAGACCATATGCTCTATCGAGATCACAACTCCTTCACTGTGTGGAAGCACAAGCCACGCCTTCTGTGAAGCAACATTGCAGCCTGTTACTGCTCTTCAACGCGTGGGAAGGTGGCACGCCTTACATGGAGTAGGAGTACTACTGCCAAATCCTCGAGAGCTCGACTAGCTTCACAAGAGCCCACCAATGCGCCCTTTTGCACCCATTCAGGGGATCGAATACCACTCAGACACACGACTAAGTTGGGGCATGGTTCTGATACCACTTGTAAAGACTTGGAGTACCATCCCAAAAGGTTAACATATTAGGTGGAGTAGCCCAAATTCTTATATACCCAAAATCATCCCCATGTCTAGCCGATGTGGGACTATTTGTTCGACATCCAACTCAACAGGCTGCACCTCTTTTCCTCTTTTCTGAGGCTTCAATCCACTTGTTGAAAACTGTCTTGCTCTAACTAAAACTTCAAGTACTAGCGACTCTCTTCATAGGAGGTGTACAAAGTTTCATTGTAATGCAAGATTTCTCAACATAATTTTGAAACACTGAAGCTCACTGTGAGAGAAAGTAAAAGCTGGAGGTTCTAAAAAGATGGTTATTGGATGTATGAATAAGAGGAAAGAGAGAATATATTTTGTTCTAGAAGATCGAAAAGAGTATTTAGCACGTTTCAATTTCTTTTTGAAATCTGAAATTGTCTTGCTTTCCTGTGATATTCTCAATAGGATTTTATAGGATATTCATAGGAAATTTTCCAACATTGATATTGAAATTTCTGTACCTAGAACCCCTTAATCAATGGTTAAAACAAAATAGGGAAAATATATGGTAAAAATGCCAAAGTCTACTTTCTAAAATTTTAAGTTATGCAAATCCACCAGAAAGTCTGAATGTCCTGATACATTCAGAACATTAGAAATAGGGTTAAGAACACAATTTAGGACAGTCCTCGAGAACTGTCCTCTAATCAAGAGCAAGGGGGTTTATGGAAGGACAGTCCTCCCCCCCAAATTCAAATTGAAACTAAACATTTTAGCTGAACATGTTATAATATACATTATCTATATAAATCCGATCTATATACATGTCTAAACTATACTTGAAAAGTTAAAGCAATTAATACAAGAAAAATATGACGAAATGCTTAAATATGTTATCAAACAAAAAATTAGAAATTTACAAAATTCAAGATTTTTTTTATGCAAAATGTAATATGCATTTAATAAATATGATATCTATTGAACTTTTATGCTTAAAACCTAATGTAATGCATTTATTAAATATGAATTCATGCCTTAGAAAATTTGCATAGACCTGTAGCCACCTTCCACAAGAATTACTAGAAGAACAAAAAGAGGAAACTCAATAAATACATTTGGGTTTCTCCTTTGATCCACTGGCCTCCTGTTGATGTCTTTAAAGGTTCGACCATGTCTAACCTTTTTTAGATGCCCCATTGTTATCTATTACTAACCTATTTTAGCACAATTGTGTCATGAAACATTTATTTCTAAGCTGGTTCAAGCAAACTTGAGTTAATAACAAAGAATGTTGTGTGATCAATGCCAGTACCCACTACTGCCAATCTCTCTGTTTTGTGCAGTTTCTCTTCCGTATGGATTTTTCTGTTATATGATAAAAGGATAGGAACAAATATTCTCACTTCAGGATGTCTGTGTAGGAGCTAACCTGTTTACTTACATTTTTAAGCAACCAGAAGTTACATGTATAGTATCTTGATGACTTCATAGTTTGCCATATTGAGAGGGAGAATATATGTCTACCTGCACGCTGCACCTTGAACAAGGATTTTATTTATGAAATTCATGGAACGTACAAATGCAATAAATTTTCATATTCAATTTGTGTCTAAATAACTTCATTGCATAGGATGCCTTTTATCTTGGTCTTTGTTGCTATCTCATGATATCACTTCATGTTCATTTATTGCCACATCCGTCACATAAACAGTTGCTGTGGTGAACCTGTCCCTTGCTCAAAGAATTTGATGCCATTTTCAGCAAGCTATTGAACTAAAAGCCTTGTATAAAGTGATTGTTATTGCTTTTGCCACTGAACTCGATGAGATCAAGTCTTTCTAATAACATATTGTAATTTGCACATATTTCTTGGGTTTTGTGCTCAGTTTACATTCGGGCATTATCTTGTGGATTTTATTCAACAATTGTTCGGTTTCAAGTTCCAAAAAGAACATTAATGTAAAACAAAAACAATACGAAGGAATATTCAGCTTGCATGTTTTGTCAAATAATCTGCAAACTTACATTTGTTTTACTTGGAAAGCCTAATGGTGACCAAGAGAATTTTCCTGGGAACTATCTTTTCTGAAATTTACTTGAATGAAGTGATTTGTTCAAGTAGGTTCGTTATATTCTGACCACAAATAAGTAGGTTTTGCACGTTAGCTTGACAAGTAATCATGCATTGCATTCTGATAGACAGAAATGCAGCCCGGTAATGATTGATAATGCGCATTAATGATTGAAATTCATGTCCCCTGATGAAAGCCTCTGTACTCCTCGTTCACTGTTCATAGATGAGGATTATTGCCATTGTGTAGCTTAATAGATAATGAAATAAAAGCATGCTCCTTAAACAAGGGGGATATTAGAGGATTTGATCTTGTTTCTTTTGCAAGTTCAATGTGCTTGTTGGAAGTTCCTATTAAACTTTGGTGGGGGGGTCTTGCTGTAAAATTCTTTTCTTATTTCACATATTTGTTAGCCTCTTGATTCTATCAAGAAAAGTTATGTTTATTTTATAGGTATCAAAAGGACATGAAACACCTTCCACTTACACTAGACATCAGACTTCTTTGCTTTGCCTGAAACTACTCATTTATATCAACAATTTAGCTTTTGCCTAATCGACCATAGAAATCATGCAAATTATTGGCCTTTTTCCTTTAAGATGGTAGCAGCATTCATTTTGTTGGCCTGCTTTGATTTAGTTAGTTATTGCTGTAGTGTTCCTAACTATATCTCTTGATGTGCATTAAGCAGTTTACTAATCTGCGGCACTTTATGTGCAGTGCTTTCCTACAGAAGCACCTCCTTTGATTCCTGGAGTACTTCAGGTAGAGTTTCTGAATGTCTTAAATCTTAGATACATTCAGATATGTTTCATGCATTTAGTTCATGAAATGACTATTTCTAACGTGATTGCAGAAACTCATCATTCTTTGTTTACGTGGTGAAGATGATCATAATCCTTCCCGGATTGCTGTGCGCACATCCTCCGGAGCAATTATTGCAAGGCTACTGGTGATGAATACCAATTACCTTGCCCACTTGGCATCTGATCCATCTGTTGCATTGGCCCTTCAGCAGGCGGGTCTTTCCATCAACCAAAATATTCTTCTTTGTTTGGTCAATTTATGGATTGATAAGGTAACGCGGTCAATAGAATTGAGATACGAGATATTAGTTCTCTAGCTTTGTAAGTCGTGACATTGTCCAATCATATCACCCAGCATATTGATTTGTATGCATAAGGCAGTTGTCCTTTTCTAGTTATTAGTTTAATTATGTGGTTATCTAATTTTACTGATTTTGAATTCTGGGGCTCATCTTATTCTACGGGTTTTGACTACCGGATTATTGGTTCACCCAACTCTATCCTATGGACCTATACTGCTTTGAGACAATAGTTTCTCTGCTAGGGAAGTTATGAGTCTGCTTTACTTTATTTCTTAGCTAGTGATTGTCTCATGTCGTTTTTTTAGTCTTTCTGAATATGTAGCTTTTGTAGATCTTTCTTTGTTGCTGAATACTTTGTTGCATAAACTTGTGGAAGTTTTAAACTTAAATTATGCACATTGCTAAGATGTCTTTGTAATATCATTAAAGTAACAGTAAGGTTATGTTGTTTTTTGCTACTCAAGATTGAAAGCAAAATGGCAAGGTGGACCCAAGTTCAAGACTGGGCTTTATGACCTTTCTTTAGTAAAAGAAAATCACAATTTATATTTACAATTAATATCTTTATTTATCTGTGACATGTAAAACTCTCATAAATTAGCGTTTGAGTGGAGATGGGGTTGGAGAGAGGAGGTTAGAGCCAATGAACTGTAATAGGCAGAAACTTGGATCAAAGTGAATTTGAGAAAAAAAATTTTGTTTTTTTTTTTGGTGTTGGTTTTTCAAGGTTTTTAAGGATAACCATTGTAGCCATTATGGATGCTTGGATGGGAATCATCTTTCTATGTCGCGAAGGAAGAGTAGTTCCTTCTTGAATAATGTTATCTCATGGTTTCAAATATTCGCCGATTCTTGATATCTATCATAGCAGGTTTTGAGGTACATGATACGATATTAACCCTACAATGTCAGTGATATCAGAGCTGATATTGTCGATATTGACAGCCAATATTGATATTATAAATCATTGGCCAATACCGATATTGGGATTTTAAACCATGCATTATATGTACATGGTCATCCATGTTTTGAACTTTTAGACACATTGTTCCTTGTCACAAGTGATTTGTTGTTGCTTTGAACATAGAATTTGATATCATATTTTTTGAGAATTGCCGTAAAATTTCTATTTCTGAACATGAACCTGGATTGAGTTGACTAGCATAACCTAAGAATCTGGTGAATATTTCAAAAAAAAATCAGATTAAATCTGAAAACATTGTAATGAGGATCACAAAGGAGTTACTTCTGTCCTGACCTGGTCACACGAGCGTTCACCAAAGTCTAGCAAATATTTGAGCTGAATGTCTCACCTTGTGAATTGAACAACTTTGTTGGTAATCAGATCAGGAGACTCATCATTTTGAGCGACTTTGTTTTGCCATAGGGTACAAAATGTGCAACATATGATGTTTTATGTGTTTATCTCACGGCATATGCACCATAAAGTAATTTGTGAATTCCTATTAATTTCAATTTTTTTAAGTTTTCTTTCACTGTTTTTCCATTTTTGAAATAGAAGAAATTTTACCTTCTCTGATTCCCAAGGTTTGTGGTAATTAAAGGTGTAACTGCATGTCTAGGAATATTTTTATCTGAATTTATTTATTTTTGGAACAATAGCAACATGTACAGAATAATCAACTAGCCGGTAACCACGCTCCGAAGTGAACACTTGTATGTATTTCTTAGCACATTTAACATGTTTTCAATTGGGAATACTGCACTCCCTTTGAACAGTTATCTTGTGCAATCCAATGACCCTGAACAAGAAGTCAAGATATTATATCCGTTGCTGGTCGGGTCAGTCAGATATCCATCATCTTCATTATCCTCTAATTACTGGCATCAAAATATAGTTGATTCTGGAGCAAGAAACCCAGGTCAATAAATATCTCATGAAAGAATTGACATCCACCTAAATTCAGACCCCCTTGAGAGTGGGTATCCAGTTCCTCTATGACCTGTTTATGAATAAGCTGTGAAGAACATAATATTAACCAGACTTGAGCTATGTCACACAGGGTACATCATAGCATAGAATTGACTTACCGTGTCCTATATGTATTGGAGACTCAGATGCTCAATGGATATTTGTCTGATACTCCTTTTGACGTATCCTAGGATTAATAATGTATTATTGATGTATCGAACATGTACCAGTGATTGCAATAATAATCTAATGTATTACTGATGAGGTTCACAATCAGCTTACTTTATTGTGTAATTTCACACTTAATAAAGGATAGTGATTCTTTTTGTTAACTTGAGAAGTTTATTTTATACATCTGGCTAAATGTAATCATTTTAATGACACTAATTTATTGTGTTAGTGCTGACCAGTGCGTGTGTGTTTTGTTGTATATGTATACTGAATTTTTAGAATTAGTTGTGTATGTCCATTTTTCCTACCATAGTATCGTATCATGTCTCATATCCATATCAATGCAACATTGAGTTTGAGCAAACTGTAAGGGTCCTTGGATTCCACCTCATAATTTGCAATCAGAAGCTGCAAATTTGTGCACCTGGGCTGGATGCACGAATTGCTTATGTGAATTGTGTTGTATGACATGACCAAGAAAGACAACCTATTCTGTCTTTGCTGTTATTAAGTATCTGTGTCTTGAAAATTTTAAATTAGTTGTATCTATCTGTTCTGTCTGCCAGTGTTGTGTTGTATCATCGTAAATCCATATCATTGCAACATAGGGATTGAGCAGACATATGAGTCCTTGAATTCCACCTTGCAATTTGCAACAACAACCGGCAAATTTGGGCACCTGGACTGCATGCAGGATTGGAAATGTGTGTGTGTGTGTGTGTGTGTGTGTGTGTGTGTGTGAGAGAGAGAGAGAGAGAGGTAATTTCAACTGAACTTGCTGCAACTATGTGTACGCATGTGTACATTACTCTTCTGAAAGAAAAAAATTTCAGAAAGTCTAAACAAATTAATCATGGATTCATAAGCTATTGTTTATTCTTAATATATTATTTCTTGGAAATGTTTATTTAAGAGAAAATTCTCAAGTGAACTTTTAGTAGGGAAGACAAGATCTTTTATAAGCAGAATTCTGATATATTGCATTCTAACTATGAGGCACTAATTTAAAATCAATTTATGCAGATTGACAATGCTACATTTTTACAGAAAAAGGCATATGCATCAGCTCTCTCTATTATTTTGACATTAAGGGTACCTGAAGTCATTGATAAACTCGAGGACATTCTAAGGTACAGTAGTAATTAGAGAAATGACTTCTCGTGCATGTACTACATCATACGAATCCTCTGGTGTTTATTTTTTGCATGCAGTGTTTGTACCACTGTTATTTTGGGAGACAATAAAGAAACAAGTGGAGAGGATTCCAGGTGCCTTTTAGAACATTCCACAATTTCTGTACTTGCTCTGCATTTTTTTCCAGCTTGGTTTAGCATCCACATTTCTTATACACTCTAAATTGTTGGCAATGGTCGCAGTACAAGCTCCCCGAGTTCCCCTCGACCTAGCAATGATAGTTTTGGATATGGTGGTGTTCCAAGCAAGGAATTAAGAAGAAGACAGGTAAGGGCTTTACATATCCCAAGTGGCCAGATTGAAATAGTGGTTGGCTATTCACCAAATGTACCTTTTTTCTTAAACAAAAATGTGTGGGCTCCAAGTTTATTGCTTGCATTGAACCTTTTTTTTTTCCTTTGTTCTTTTTGCAACCAGATTAAAGATTCAGATCCCATCAAGCAATTATCATTGGAAAACATGCTTAGGGAAAACCTGAAAGCATGTGCATCTCTCCATGGTGAAGCATCTTTTAATGCAGCTATTGGCAAAATACATCCATCAGCATTTGCCCAGATACAGCAGGCACTGAAGATGGCTTGATGAATACTGTTCATACTATCATTCTTTATACGATGCGTGGTGTCATTTGCTTTGGTTTTTTACTTTCTGGTTTTTTCCATTTACATTGTGAGTCCTGATCCCTTGTGCTATTTATTTGTTTATAAAAAATTTAAGTGGTGATGCTTCATCCCTGACATTCTTAAACACTTTGTTTCAGGTACTCAGTTTTGGATTTTCAACTGTTGGCGGCTCAGTTGTTTTTCCCAAGTGGCAATTTCCAGCTCCCTATACAGATTGCTGTAAGATGTCCTGCGTAGAGCTTGTGATGATTCCCAAATGTTTAGAGTGTACAAAGCATATGCATGCATTTGTGATTGATTTCACATCCTCCCGATGGTGATTACTGTCTCGAGTGATCTATTGTGGCAAATTGAAATTGTTATTGATATTTGCTTGTGTGGAGTAGGCGGTTTTTATTGGTCCTGCTTCATGTTTTCCCTCTGCATCTAAAGCTTTAGTTATTGTATGCACATCAATGTGATGCTGAAGATTTCTTTCTCAAATAGGCTAGTGAGGTTAATGTACTTTGAAATTAATTTTCTTAGAAACCAAACATCCTCCATTTTCTTCTGTAAGAAACTCCTATTCATGCCAGAATATGTTTGTGAGATGTAAGTTGGCAAAGTTGTGTGAATTCATCCTTTCTGTGTAATGTAGAAGAAAACACTCTGTTGATGATGGAGATGTAGTGTTTGTAGTTTCTATGTAACAGAAATGTGGACAAGTGTGTACAATGTGCAAGCAGAGGAGATGTTAAGAAACTTGTGCCAATGTTTTTTCCTACATGTGTGTTTCTGGTGCAGATGTAGGAGCAACTTTTCTTTCTTTTTCGTCCTTTACCAAAATTTTCTTCTTTTTCTACCAAAAATGAACTCAGCCATTTGTTTGATAAATGAGTAAAACACCAGGTTCCACCATGTAATCAGTGAAGCTATACACTTGCTACATCAAGGAGCAAAAATGGAGAAAATACCAAGAGGTGCAATAAATCTGAAGTCAACAAATGCTTATGGGAACAGAGAAATGGGGTTAGTGAATGCCAAACAATCATCATCCTACTTGTTGGAATAGTTAAGATACAAAAAACTGCAGCCTCTCTTCATGAATTACTCTCTTGAGATCATTTCCTCATTTAAAGATATCAATTTCAAGTATGACCGAGTCCCTTTTCGAAAAGATTTGAACAGACGATGAGAATTGCGAGTATTTGAAAGATGGACAAACAATTATGGACTGACTACAGGCTCTTGAAGTTCAAATTTTGGTAGAATTACTTTCGTTAGAATAATAATTTTTTTACACCATAACCAAAACTACAATAAGAATGGTGGTGGCTGCGGTTGCAGTAGCGAGAAGCAGAAGCAAGTGAATGACCAGAGGGGAACGAGTAAACAAACAAATAAAAATAATTTAAAAATTATTATGTTAATTAGAATATTACGCATCAAAGCATTCCCTCCCCATGTGCAAATTCAATGCTTCCAACGGATATCTTCATCATCTGTCCAAAGATCCCATGATAAATATGGAGAGAAGGGCGCTTAGGATAATTAAGGACGAGAGAAATCAAACGGGTTAGTCTGCTGGTAATACCGCTCTCTTTTAAAAGGAAGGCTCTGGGTTCAACCCTCATCGAACAAGAAATTTAACGTAGATAATTAGTGATGGGTGCGTTGTGCATAAGTTGAAGGGTGACCTCCGTTCTCTCTCTCAAAATAATAACAAGAAGAAGATGAGAGACAGTAATCAGTAAAGGAATCACTACATGAGCTAGGGTTTCCACCTTAAATCCTTCATGCACCCTCGATCCACAACGAGGATCAAGCAGCCTGTCTTCCTCTGATTGTCTATTCCTTCCCAATGCTCGCCTTGACTCATCTCTTCAGGAGGAGAACCCAATTCTATCAGCTCGGGTCTCCAACATTCACAAATGAGCCCAAACAGATAAGGAACCATTCATCGCAAACACTTCACAAGCTAAAAATCTTCTTTTATTGAGATATAAATGTATGTACAATTTCAGGATACAGCAACTGCAAAGCTAATGAGGCTATCATATTGTCGTGTACAGTCCAAAGGCAAAATATATATATACAACCAAGGTTGCCAAAATGGTACAGGGGAAGCACATTACACAGATCAAAAAGGCTTGCTCCCAACAAACTCTTTAGAACCTAAAAGAATCTATAACTACTTACAGACCTCACTGCCATACACTAAACAACATGATTTGTCATTCTCGTCAGTGGCAGTATGTCTCATGCTGTGTAATATACATGGGGTCAATCTTAAAACATCATGTTAACTTCTGAGAGGTCATCCATAGGAATCTCGAGGCCCATAAAATCATGATCTTGCAGCCCATCTTCTTCAATATTTAACCATGAACCAATATCCTGTCCTTGACCACCAAAATCACCAACATCTATTTCAGGCAGTTGTAAATTACACAAGTCCATGGTCTCGGCATCATTTGGAAGATCCTGCGCACCAGCATAACTAGAAAGCGAGCCTGCTTCATCCTTCTTGGCACTTCCCCCAATATTAGCATGTGACTTGGGTGCTGAAGGTGGTATTTTGTCAGGCATCTCTGTAGCCTGACCAAGAAGGCCGTTGACAGAAGCAGATAGTTGGGTCATCTTCTGCTTAGGCTTTGATTTGTTCTTTCTTTCACCCTTGACATTCGATACAGCTGGCCTACCGGTTTTAGCAGTGCCATTTCTAGATGTGGATTGCCCCTTGCCCTCTCTATCTCTCTCGCTCCTCTTTCCTTTGGTACCACTAACAAGCGAACCTCCAAGACCTGAAGAGGCTCTTAAAATACCAGTAGCACTGCCAACAACCTCATCGAGCAACAACTCCTTTTTCTTCAATTTATTTGACCACTGATCTTCCCCCCCACATGTTTGCTCTGTTAAGTGATTGACGGATCGGAAAGCATCAGAAGCCTTGTTGTAGACATCTTCTCTTTGCACTGGATGTGAGGCTAGACCATGAATTCGATCTGTAAACAGAGTACAATAAAATATGCAACCATAATCTAAACTTGATAAGAAAAAGAAAAACAAAAACAAAATTTAAGCCCATGAGAAATCACCAAACGAGCGTCAGGTAAGGATACCTTCCTTATCCCAGGTGCCTGTGTGTGGGTAGCTATGAAGTACGAACACTTCAAAGTGAGTGTTGTGTCCATGTCAGACACCGACACTTGCAAGACACTTACCCGACATGTATCGGACACTACTTTGAAACCGTGTCAAATTTTAAACAACCATAAAATCGCATGTCAACACCGTGTCCAATACCATTTCGATATAAAATAAAATTTAAAAATTATGTTTAAAATACCTAGAAGTCACATGTCGCTCAAATAAACATGAAAAAAAACGTCTCTTTTACATAAGCAAATATGTTAGTAAAATTTATACATATTACGAACTAAGTGAGTTATTATTTAGATTATTTTTATATTTTTTTATTGTGTTTGTTACTTTATTAGAAGCTATAGATGTAAATTATTTAGATTTTATTTTATTATTTATTTTACCTTTAATAAAACACATCCTATTCACTACGGGTTTTGATATGTATATACTTACACATCCATATAATTAAATCATCGTGTCCCCGTATCCTACATTTTAAGAATTTGCCATGTCATTGTGTCCGTGTCGTGTTGTGTCCGTGTCCCGTGTCCATGCCTCATAGGTGGGGAGTGGGTACGTGTTAAGGATTTTATTACCTGGAATTATTAACTTCTGTGAAGGTGACACCCCCCTACCCCTACCCCAAAACAAAGAAAAGAAACCTCTCCTCTTTTTGTTAAGCAGCAGTTGTGTTACAACTTACACTCCTCCCCTTAGGCGGCAACACAACACCTTTCCCAAAGAACAAACCCCAGAAAGAATCAAACAAACAAAATCAACCCCAGCGTTTCGTGAGAACTGGTCACAGCCTGGCATGAGCTGGATCTGAAACTCAGATCTCTTTCACAACCATGAAGCTTAACCACTATGGTACAGTAGCACACACTGGAGGCCACAATGAGCATTGAATCACATGCATATTCTTGACAAAGAAATAATATATAGGATATGTTACCTGCTGAAGACATATCTGACAGCTGACGAGGGTGGCCGTCCAATGGATTTGCAGACACATCCTTTTGAGAAGACACTTTAAAGAACATATCCCTGAATGCAGGTTCACTAAAGCAGCTAGTCCCAGTTTCCTCAAATCTCTGGTATCGTGTTAAAGTTCGTCTAATAAAAGCATGCGTAGCTTGCTTATTAGCTCTGTTCATGTTCTTACTACTAGAAGCATTGGGACCCCAATATACCTGTTGAAAAGGATATTCGCAGATGATTAATAAAAGTATCAGGTCAATATTGGAGTTCCTGTTAATAACAAGGATTTACAGCCAAGTGAATCTGTAAACAACAGAACTGCAAGAATTAAGTGCGTTGTGGCAACTATGAGAACAAGAAAACAAATAGGTAGCATAAAATGGTAAAAGTAGGAGTTCCAGACAGCTCTCCAGCATGCTTACTATCCATACAAGAAAGTCATTCATTATTCTTCAAAATATAGCACAATAAGAGGAATAACGAAAACCATCCATAGACTAGGAAATTAAATAATAAATCATATCTGGTTCACGATGCTGATGCTAATTATGCAGTCATATAAAGCTGGAAGTCTAGACATGATCAGCCACAAACTATGAAAAGGAGATCCCTATTTTCAGCCTCATCCAGGTATCTTTTTCATTTCTTTGATTTCATTACATGCAAGAATAAATAAAGAGGAATTAGCAACGAGTTCTACTGTAGTTAGATCATAGAAAGAGTTATGCTACAATAAGGATACAAATAAGCATTTAACAAGAGAAATTAAATTGAAGTTCGCAATGGCCTATTCACAGAAAACATTGAAGTTTTTTACTTAAATCAATGGATATATGTGTGGTAAAAGTAAATTCTTTATTACTAAAGTTTTGGTTTGTTCGCACCCTTGGTCTCTGTTAGAATATAGAAATAACCCTCAACTTTTATCACAACTTTATTTATTATGTATCAGAACCACCCAGTTTCGTTTCCCACTGGGCACAAAAAATTAATCGAATTTAAAAGAAATTATAGTTGCGCAAAAGCCCCGGCCGTCGAGTTGCGTGGGGCATGTTAGAGCATAAAATTATAATCTCAACACCATTACAACTTCAGAGTTTTAGTATAGTGGCAGGGACTCTAGTCTCCATCAATATTTTGCAATTTGCATAACATAAACTGCCAATAATTCCAATGCCTGCAATTAATCAATCAAACCTTCAAAGATCATGTCAAGGTCGGGGTTCAGAAAAAGCTTTATGCAGTAATTTCTTTTTCTTTTTTGTTTTGGCGTCTTTAGATGATATAAAAGCTTTTTAAAAAATTGAAAAAAAAGAATGCTTATGAGTAATTATGCTGCATTTGCAAGTTGAAGTAGTATTGTAGTACCAAGCGGTGATCATAATAAAAAAAACGTTCGAGTTTCCATTTGGAGTTAGTTGTTTATTCTGCTCTTTTAATTGATTTGCAAGGCTACATCCTCTAATGAACATAAAATAGGATATGACAATTTATAGTGTTGGCTAGGAAAAGAAAATTTGTAATGGAAACTAAAAAAGCTTAGTGAATGCAATATTTATACAAAATGTTCCATGCGCATTCTTACTATCATTGTAACTGTATTTCTTACTCTGCAAATAGATTTTGATAAAAAGTTCTTCTGACAAGACAAAGATGTAACATTGCAAGAAGCAAATAACATTTCTCACAAACACATAAATTTTTACACAAAAATTTGACACTAAATTGAAATTTGAAATTCCAAATCACTACAGTATAGTGATGAAATCCTAAGTTAGAGTTTAAAATTCCAAAAGATGCATAATGTAATCATTCAACTCAGCACTTCGAATAGGTCACTTATTCTAGTGCTACTTTTACCTAAGTACACTTAACTACAGAGTTTATAAGTTGTTCCTCCTTGAAAAATTCTAAATACTAGCTATGTTCAATCCTTTGCATTGGAAAACACTTTCCGAGTCAAGACATGCTCCCCTGTTTATTTTTCCGAGTGCTTGACCACCAGGTGATGTGGAATTCTACTGGTGGTCCTCACGGATTCTAGAGATGGCTCCCACCACCCCTTCTGTGATGTAGCATTTAGTTTCATAGTTCCTGCAGATCTCAGTTCTAATACCCTTCATCACACCCCAAATGAGGACTTCCCAGGAGCCAGGAGGCCACACATCCTAGCACTACTCTTGTGGACAACCCTTAGCTTTGGAGAATTTACCATTGTTCCTCCGTTAAAGATGCTTGAGTTAATTGGAACTATTATTTAACTCACATCCTACCATGCAGCTTTTGGGCCCAAGACATATAGTGATAGAAAATCAGACTATAATTTACTAAATTAAAACTGAAGTTAAAGACACACAGTATAGAAATGATCTACTAAATTGAGTTCGTAGTTCCAAAAGAGTACAGTACAGCAGTGAAATTGGAAAGAACTCACTGCAAGCTTATCCTTTACTCCACTATTATGTATGTGCAAATAAGTTAATTCAAAAATGGGCATCATTATTGTAACACAGCACTTGCATTCTAGGCTCTTTATGAGGATGAAGCATCTGATTAGCAGGGACTGCCTTTTTTTATCAATTCCACTTCTTGTTATAAAAAAATTGGGAAATCCAAGACAATATTTGCAATTTTGCAACAATAACAATATAACCTCAAATTATAAAACCTTTAAACAACAAGTTGCCAATGGTGAAGCATTCAACTTTTTGTTTGTTCTCCTTTCAGTCATGCTTCAGTTATTAACCTCTAAGCTGAGGTCCCGGTTCATATGGTAATCATAGAAACATGGGAAGAAAGTGATACTCCTTTAAGTCGTCAATAGCTGAATTGGACTCTTAATAACATGTGCTTCCGTCATCATCATCATATGTTAGGAAAAGTTAAGTATATCAGCGGACGCATTATTTATTATACTTACAGATTGTAAGACAGGAAGACAAAGTATTTTAATGGATTACCTAAAATTAATGTGAAAACCCCTGTTTATAGAAATGTATTTCTGAATCATCCAAAAGAACAATACACTAGATGCTAGATGACCTTTTCATTGACAGTTTAGCTGGAATGGCCAAAGAGGAGAAAAAGGAACATGCCATCTAAGAACTAGAGGATCCTGTTTACATCAGCTTCGAAACAAAAACATAGTCAGCTTATGCAGTTTGGCAAATGGAAGAACAAAAGGCTTGACATATCCATAAGAAGAAAGCCAAATATACTTTAAATATAGCAATGGCATCAAGGGGCAACATATGCAGTGCAGTAGGATTTAGATCATTAATGAAACTGATTGAGCATTAAAAAGTCATGGATTATACCTTATATTTATCATAAGCCATTAGGACTAGTTTGTCCAATGCAATTCGCTCAAGTTCCCTATCCAACAAAAACATACCAAGTCAAAACAGATACTGACCAAGTTCAGAAGAAAAAAGAACATATCAAACACACATTCACCAATCTCAATGAAAGAGAGAGATTGAAGAGATAGATACCTTTGTTGAGACACTCTTGCGTCCGTAACAACCTTCTCCAATTCCACCAGCAGCTTTTTCTTCTTCAAAACCTTTTTTGATAGCAAATGGGTATTTACGATAAGGTAAGTTACTTCATGATTAAAAATGTGACTGACTTCCACTCAACAACTTTCTGCTAAAATCCTTGTTATGTTTCAATATTCAGAACGGGTCCTATATGCTTAAGTTCAACATACTAATCAGAGGTATAGCACATGGAAATCACACGCGTAGACACCACAGAGACCAGTTAGTAGGAACAATACATGTGCATGCACGCACGCACTTAGACCAACAAAACCCATACCAATTAACAGACCAGTGAGTCTGACATGTCTTATCAAAACTAGAAAGAATCTTAAAAATAAGACCCTTACTGATTAATATCTAAAGAATCTGATCTCTAACCAAAGAAGAGTATTTGAAAGTTCAATCTGATACCGAATTGGACACAAGACCGTGACGTTTATCACATCTTTGACAGGTGTTTAGGCCTATTTTGTGCTTATTTATGTCAAACATGATTAGTGTGTTCAATATGTAATCTTTCAAAATTCTTCACTACCAATTCAGCTCCAAGATGGATGAGCGTTTTGTTCTCTTAAAATAACATGATTCCAGCATCTGTCAAGTGTTAGTAGACAACACGAATCAGGCATGGGCATGGGATGAACTATCAACAGCTGTAGACACAAACAGGGACATGCGATTAACTTTAAAATACCAACTAAAACAACAAAACAACTAAAGGAGAACTCTCTTTGAACCCAAAAAGAAAAAATTGTCGTTTCTTTATGTAAGAAGATTTTTAGTTAACAGTGTTATTTATCTTATAAATATTAATGTCTATGAGAAATATGTAAAAATATGTCTATACTGAAACCAATTAGGTGATTTTACAAAGAAATAGTCATAAGATTTATTAAATTTGGGGTAGAAATATGAAATTTATTTAATAGTAACCACTTTCTCGATCCAACGTATTTCATACATAGATCAGTGAAATTTTAAGCATCATTGCTCAGTGGTGTAAAACATAAAGATAAACCCAACTAATATTTGCATGTTACAATCAAACTAAAATAACTCGCGCTTGGTTCTCGACATTTTTTTTTTGTTTGGGTGCAGCCAATTTCATGGATTTACAGAATGACTTGGAAAAGTGGTGGTGAAGAGAACCAATTTGATGCATTGAACAGAACAAGATAGAAAAATGGAATAAGATAAGCTCATATGGACATAGGAACGATCGATAATAACTGTTAACATATTTTGCACCCCTACATACATTATGACACATGGTACCCCTACCCGAACAATGCTGGTACCGACTGTTGTGAGCATGTATTATATGGCAAAAAATGATAGATTGATTTGAGGATTCCTGCAGAGCCCAACTGAATTATTCCCACAGGTTGCAGGTTGTCTTGGGTCTAAGCAAAAGTGGGCCCAAATGATACATATCCAAAGTCCAAAACAATATCACAAGCAGTAGTCTACTCTTATGTACAAGAATTGTGGGTAACATGAGATTTCATGGCAGAATGTGATAATTCCAACAGTGAACTGAGGACTTGTGCAAAGCCAAGCTAAATTAATCGACAGTTTGGAGGATGCCTTGGTTCTTTGCAAAACTGAGCCTGGATCCCAAATCTTGAACCAATATGAGAGGCCATGGATGACTAAAACTAATATTATGACCCATAATGCGTATGGCATTACGTGCTACCAAGTCATGATTCGTGACCCAACAATTGGCCTGAAAATTATTAGTTATTATCACAATGTGTTTTTATATTACTCTCTTGGTATGACTAACTAAACAGTAGTCTTGGTTTATTGTCTCTCTATAATAAGGCAAACCACTATGGGAATTCTGTCACAGTATACATATCCTAAGAGAGAAGAAGGAGAAGAAGAATGGCAAACAATCAATAGCTATTAGCTACAATTACGCCACTGATTGAATTAAAAGATGGGTTCTTTATGCATTTGACCCAACCAATTTCATTTTGCATGAAACCTGCATGATTATCTTAACTATTAACTAAGACTAACATCATGAAGTTTTTCTTTCACATATAGCTTGTTTAACTTACTAAAATTTTCTCTTCATCTACTCACCTACATCCTAATGTTATATATACCACTTTAATAGGCTCTGAACATAAACTTTTATCAAATAAAACGATTTTTTGCTTCATCTCTATTTCATTGATAATCTTAGTAATATAAAAATTAGTTCGCAGGCAGGTAGTGAAAGGTGTGCACTCCCATGAAGACTGAATTGTGTAAATACTCCCTTGTATAGTACCAAATTTCATATTAAGTATTTGGAAATTTTGTGGTGATATTGGTGCTATAGCGTATCAATTCACTTTATTTATCATCTTTTTCCTTGATCTTATTTCACCCTTTTGTTCTATTTATGCCTTAATTGAATTGTTTTTCTTGGGACAAGCAAAATCAAAAGTGGCAAAGTTCCCCTTCTCATCTCGTTCTGAGTCTATTTAAGCAACAAGACAGACAACAATGATAATGAGCATGAATCAATTGTCACCACCATCTGATAAGAAGTTTTTTTAAACTGAGAATCTGAGATCTGATAGTTATACACTAAGTCACAACACACCCCAAGGCCTGTATGAAACCAAACTCAAAACTTCACCCATTACTCTTATACAGACAAAATTCCTTTGTTGATTCCTATCAAAACTGTTGTGTGTGTGTGTTTTTTTTCTTTTTCTTTTTTTTTCTCTCTTTTTTTTTCTCTCTCTTTTTTTTTTTTTTTTTTTTTTTTTTTTGGGGGGGGGGGGGGAGACCAAGTAAATCTGCAGACTTTAAAAATGTTAAACAACACTGTTTTTTTTCTTATTCCTAATAAATATGTATCAGTAATTCACTAGTGCCAAAAAGTGTGTTATCAGGCCTCTACTATTCACAGATGTACCTCGCGTCTCACAAAATGATATATCACCGAATTTTTTTCTCAGGTGGAGGGAACTCAAACTTGGATTTTTAATACCGGCACTTCGGAATTAAACCACACATGTAATGGGGAAAGCAGTTTACTAGCGCACAGAGAATTAGCATGAAGTAGGAGGAACTGCAAATGGGACATATAGAGTCATAGATACGCTTCTGCCAGCCTTAGATCAATTCGAAACCTCCTCCCAAGTTAATCATCACTACTTTGATGAAAGTACTGGTTTGGTTGTCTTCTCCTGTTGAAAGGGACTTCAACTAGGGCTGCCTGTCTCTGCCCTCCCTCTGGTCACAAAGGCTTGGTATAATTGATCTCTCCATAAGAATTCCTTTGCCTTGAAATGTTTGTCTTCTGGGTTAGGTAACTCGAGTTAAAATAATAAGCTTAAGTTACCTCTCTTTTTTCATTATATGATCCTATACTATTAGTCAAAAACAATATAGCAACCAGTAAAATAATGAAATCTTTTCCACTTAAAATAACTGTTAACAACCAACATTTGAATCGCAGTCATACCATTGCCTTTAATATCCATAATAATAAAGCTAGGAAGACGGCACGCATAGAATATGTTGGTACTCCATTTCCAAAACAATAATAAGAATGCATACTAAATTCCATCAGATCATGACCCATACAGTATCTTGCTGAATTTGATCAGAACTACCATAGAGCAGAAATGAAGGGAATAAAAACAATATGAGGCCCAAAAAATCTGAACACTCGCAAATAATGATACCTGTCCATGAAGCTTTGCTGTCAATCTATTAATGCCCTCGCTAATATCTTCATCTTCACTTTGTGCTAAGTAAGGCTGAAAGGAGAGAACAAACGTCCAAATTTATAAATTCCTTTTCTTCAGAAGGTGATGTAGAACTAAACCCTAATTCCTTCAGAAGCAGTTATCTAAAAAGATGGTTGTCTAGAATTGAAACAGCAGAGAACTTGACTAATCTTAAACCACCACAGAAATTAAGAAGTCCTTATAATCTCAGTGAGTTTAATCAAACAAAATTGATTCAGTATGTCCAAGATAATCACCGAGACATACACAATCACAGCAATGTTTCAAAAAGGTCAATTTATTAATTCTGTTAGGGGGCAAAAAAGGAATCTTGGGAACCACAAAAGTTGCGCTCTTCAAAATTTGCATGGCAAGATCATCAGAAGAAAAGGGAACGAAAGGAAGATAAATATTGCAACTTTAGTCATACACGAGAAATATACATTTAGTGTGTCAGTGCGTGTACTATGAAAGGTGATGATAAATATAAAAATGGAAATTAAACAAAGTGACAAAGTGAAAAGGTGCAATGAGACTAAATTTCTCTTTGCTGGCCCCTGTAGAGCCAAAAGCGTGCAGGCATGTAGGAAATATAAGATTTAGTGTTTTGTGTGTATGTATGCTAAATGGAAGGTGATGTTAATAAATATAAAAATGGAACTAAAATGTGGTGATGAAGTGAAAAGGTGCAATGAGACTAAATTTCTCTTTGATGGCCCCTGTAGAGCCAAGACTGTGCGGGCATGTGGGAAACGTAACATTTAGTGTTCGTGTGTGTACACTAAATGGAAGGTGATATTAATAAATATAAAAATGGAACTAAAACGAGGTGATGAAGTGAAAAGGTGCGATGAGACTAAATTTCCCTTTGATGGCCAACCAAAAGTATGCCCGGTGCGGGGAGGAGATCATAACTAAGATGCATGTAGTGCTCGGGACTTTGAGAAAGACATAATTTCCTCAACCATCTGTCCGAAGTTTGGAATTTTGGTGTGGTTGCAAGGATTTTAAGATGCATGTAGCGCTCAGGACTTTGAGATGGTGCAAGAGCCACCCATCCAGCCGGCTGCTTTTTGGCAGATTTCAAAAAATGGTATTGGGCAAAAAAAAGCCCAAGTTTCAGCTCAGAAAAAGAGCCCTCAACTTACCGGGAGTGTTACACGATAAACATAATTCCCTCAAACCCACATTACAACCTCTGAGTTTTGACACAGTGGCAGGCTATGTAGCACTACTATTATATAGTTGTAACCGTCGGCTATGTCGATGCTCACGTGGAACACTAACACTTCTTTAGACACCCCTCAAACAGTTCCCGAACTTTTCCTCGAGAGAGAGTGTGTGTAATTTTGAATTTAGGACACTTGCCGAGCAATCCTTGGACACATGTTCTTCATTTCTCTACTTATTTGTTCACATTATATATTTGAAATATTTGTTTATTTGTGAGAGAAAACACCATCAAAATATAAACTTGTATAAAATTATAATATGTTTAAATATGTTTCAATATAACAAGTGAGATACATTGAACTATATTATAGAGAGTTGAACATCCAAGAACCATTTCTTTTGCAAAGTCCAAGAATGTATATGATAGGTTAAATTTTTCCTTTTTGTAATCATTGTATGTTATATATTTCTAGAAATATGTTGACGGATTTAGGGATGCAAGAACATGACTATGCATGTATGTATAATTATTGTCTATGTGTGTCTCTCGATCGAGAGAGAGAGAGAGAGAGAGAGAGAGAGAGAGAGAGACTTGAATCCTTTCAGAAGGATTTGCAACTGAATTCTTCCTATTCAAATTCAATTTTAGGCTATTCAAATTGAAGATTCACTCCGTTGAAGTTTATTTAAATCATTTAAAATGACTAAACAAAAAAAGAAGTGTTTTTTTTTGCTCATGCATTTACAAGGTACAAACGGACGGCCTAAAGTCGCATGTTGCTTAGATCTTTAACTTTGGGCATTCAAATTCTTGATCCAATTTTTGATAATGATCTAAGAAACACTTATAACCCTAATTCACCCATTTTTGTAAAGTTTAAAATATTCTACACCGTTAAACTAAAACCAACTCGCTATTTAAGCCGTCTATTTTGTTTTGACTTAAAAACATTTAAAACGCTAGAAATTTTTTTTGTTTTGGGCACCGCTAACGATGTAAATCAACTTGAATGGAGTGGATCTCCAATTTTTGTTTCATACCATTGAGTTTGAATGGGAAAGATTTGGTGAGAAGGATTTGGTGGGAAATCCTTCCCAAAGGACCCCCAAATCGAACTTTCTGTGTGTGTGTCTATACGTGTTTGTATATATGCATGTGCATATCTATATATGTATGTAGGTACATAGTGTCAAGTTGTCAGGTCCTTGTGTCCTACTTTTTGAGGCATTGTTGTATCACATGCATGTTTCGTCCGCGTCCATGACGTACTCCTTAGGTGGCAGAGAATTTGAGATAATGGAAATAAATTTCAGATAGGAAATAATGTGTTTGTGTGAGAGAAAGAATAATAGCCAAAAAAAACTAGTAAAGAAAGCTTTGAAATTGTCTAAAGAGAACGTAAATTAGAAAAAACTCTTAGCCTAGGTCAGTCGTCAAACAAAGGACAATAAGTGGAGCATAATTCTGCAAAGACTTTCAACAAATAAAAAGAAACTCATGTTGATACCATAAACAGCCTTCAAATGTATGTCTAAGAAATATTATGATCCATGGTATATATCTTGCCACCAATGTTATAATATTCCAAGCCTCTAACAGAAACTACTGTAATAAGAGTAAATAAAATTTGTGGAAGGACTGTGCAAACCAGTTGATTATAACTTAAAGCACTAAGAATTAAACTTGGAAGAAGAAAAATAATTGTTTCAGGCAAGAAATATTTCTGAAAGACAACACTTCTTTAGAGAGGTTTTGCCAGGTTATACTTACCACGGGCTCTGGGTAGACCCCAATTTCACCTAGCTCCAGAAGAATCCTATCGCTAATGCACATCTGGTTATACTGAAATTCAGTGCATACTGGGCTAGAAGTGACTGCCAGGTTAGGTACCATTTCATCTAGGTGACCATTACTCCCCATGTCCTGTGTCAGTTCATCATGGTATCCCCACCAGTATTAGCTTTGTAAGAGTAAAGAGCAGCTCTGTCCGCAGCTTGGAAGGTCCCAAAAGACTGGAGGTTCAAACTTTTTGATTTCAACTCAGCATCAACATCAAAATGCAGTCCATATGCATTTCCATACAAGTGGTCTTCTTCATTGTTTTTGTGGTTAAAATTTTCTATCTCTTCTTCCTCGATGATAGCTGAAAGAAGTGCTTGACAAATAGAAACTCCAATTTGAGACCCATTTCCTAGCACTAATCTTCTAGGAAAGGTTCAGGATGCTTTGATTGGTTAGCAGGCTCAATAACTCTCAGACGCTCATTCAAGCTTATAATTCCATTTGGGCTTCCAACATACTCATCCTTGCTAGAAAGGGTTGGAGTCACCGGAACTGAACTGTGTTCAAGGCCACCCTGCCAGGAAAGAAACTAGCTCAATTAGTTAATCAAATGTTGTAATTGAGAACTAAAACCCCTCCACTATTAGCAGACTAGGACAAAAACATTGATTGTTAAGAATATTGTGTAAGTTATTTACAACTCAACTACAGGAAATTTACATCACAATTCATATAAGAGAGAGAATAAAATTCATTATAAATAATAATGATACAAGAATACAATAGAACCAACAAATATAACGGAGGGATGAGTTCAACACATAATAGCACATACTATACAGGAGGTTCAGAGAACTCGTAGAAACAAAGAGTAGAAAAGAAATGCTGGTGCAAAAAGTGAAATGACAGTACCTTCAGGCTCTGACCATCTCCAGAACTGCAAACACTAGCAGCAACGTCATCTGAAAGGCGGATCTGGTTGGCAAACATAATTTTTGACATGTTGGTGTGCTATAATTTTGAGATGTCATAAACTAAATAGCATAAATAAAACAGTTGAAGAGGGGGGAGATCTTCATTTTACCTGCTGGTTCAAGAATTCTTGGTCTTCTGCAGATAGAAAACCAAAAATTTCCTCACTTCGCTGCCAGAATTTACTTGAGCCTTTCCCTGATAGAAAAACCATTGCATCTTTATTTTTCTTTCATAAGCAATATAATGCTCTCTAAAAAAAGAATAACATGTGCAATCATAATACTTGTATTCAAGGCAGCATTTGCAGCAGCTAAAAGCTCCTCATGGTCGTCATCAGATTCGCCTGAAAAGGGAAATACTGGTGATAATACTGATAAATAAAGAAAAGTGTGCAACATTGAAGGACAAGACATTATCCACCCACAACCCAATCCATAACATACAAAAATTACCAGCAAACTCTGAGTGTGCACCAGTTGCTGAATGTCTTGGACGTGTTTGTCCCTTGCGCTCAGACAACTTCTTTGTGAGAGGGCGGCCTGATTTACTGAGGCACGGGAAAAGAAAAAGTAAGGCCCAATAAACTTGAAATACGGCACACAATTTCAGTAATATTAATTTTAAAAAGAATTTTTGTGCAGGTCTACATTTCTAAAGGCACACAAAATAACCTTTCAATCTTCTCGTAATTAATTCTTGCACTTCTCATTTGTTTAGCAGTTGGAACACCGTCAAGCTTCTCATTTGATGCGGGCATGCTGGATCTTGCAGGAGTAGCACCTCGACTGATCTTTCCATGCCTCCGAACACCATCTTCCTGATCTTCCTCGGCAACAACTTTACTCTTCCTTGAAGGTAGCACCAGGGTTGCTACCTTCTGAATAGATGAACCAGCCTTTTCCTCCATCTCACTGCATTTCTTGCTCTTGTCCTTTGACTTGTTATCAACAACTCCAGAGTCCTCGCTTTCTGATAATCCGGAAGATAGTACCTGGTCACCTCTTGATTTTGATTGCTGAGAAGCATTAGCAGGCAGGCGCCTTGTGAGTCCAAACCCATCATCATTGACTGCCACTGTATCCTGCATATCTGATGCTGGAAAATCTTCACGAGTGGAACCAACGGGAGGTAAATTTGATCTTCTTGCAACACGTGTCATTTTTTGAAGCCTCTGTCCACCCCAGTGTACGACAGGAGGTGATGATGATTGTGCAGATGTTGAACGTTTGCGATTGACAGCCCCGACAGCACCATTGATCTTGTTAATAGAGTTTGAATGTTCCCAGTCATCAGAATTTCCCAGAGCACGGTTCATGTTCGGGGAAGTTGTCTTGGACACAGATCCTGATCGTGGTCCCCTAACAGATGTATTCACCTTCACCATTGAAGTAGGGCTGGCAGCATAATTTTCTTCTCGGCCATTAGGCCTGAAAATTTCATGACAGAACAAAAAAAATAGAAATAAAATTGAAATAAATATAAAGGTAAAGCTATATGGGAAAAAGGAAAAAAAAAACTTCAAAATAGGAAAGAATGGAAAATGTATCAACTCAAGAAATAAATTTGTGTCTATATGCAATAGATCAGTTACATCATTTTAATTCCATAGAGGATTTCTTACTTGTTAGCAGCTCTCATAGTAACACCTTCCTTGTCAGAACCAACATGACGGTCTCTTCTATCATTGGGAAGGGACCATTCTCTTGGTCATTCCTAGGGAAGGGACAGACAGCATTGCCATTTGGTTGAGAAGCTGCATCTAGTTTCCCAACTCCAGTGATTCCAATTGCAGGTCCAGACCTGCAAATTATGATCCTCAGAGGGACACAGAAAACCCAATATCCTATATGTGATTGGTCAAGCTAGCCAAGAAAGTGCAGATGTAGCTGCTGATCAGTGAGCATCCAGATAAATAACTTGGTTAACAGAGAGGATAAACTATTGTTAAGGAAGACATCATCAATCCAGCTCTTACCCTACAGCTAAAAGTTTATCCCTATCTGTTCCCTCATCCCTTTATACAACAAAGGTTGTTACTAATTTACTATACAAATACAAGTTTATTGATATCCATCTCCTTGTTTCTTTTCTTGCGACAGAATGTGTTTCCTCATTTTTTTTTTTTTTTTAAATAAGACAGAATGATGTTTATTTATACACGCGTGCACCCGACGGACGCGCATGAAGAACAAAGTCTGTATAAGTTCATCCCTATCTATTTCTTCTTTCTTTCTATCTATTTACTTTTTTAATAAGAAAGCACAGTTTGTGCATAGATAACAAATGAGATAAAAAAAATGAGGAAATAGCCAGAGATAAACTTAAAAAAGAATGTTCTTCATTTTGTTGGGGTAAGGGGGACTGGGGGGATGGGGGATGGGGGATCGGAAAAAATGCTGGCAATAAATAATGGGGATCATCCAAACACCATCATCATGAGCTTCCTAAATCATATGTTTGATTGTGGGACCTGATAAAGATGAAAGAAAATGATGGCAATAAACCAGCCGTGGGAAAACAAATAACTCCGTAGCAGGATCTCTAAAACATGACTTGGTGATATGCAATTACCAATGGATGAATAGCAACGGCCTTTCTACAGCACCGGGGATCAGTTGTAAAAGAAAACATTTATTCTAGTCCTCTTATTGCCCATCTAATCCACAAATGCACTGTTTCTGAATGCCTGAATATGATGAGATAGATGTTGTCACAGTGTAGTCAAAACACGGAATATGCATATCTGGCTTTTAACCTTCCATAGGATGTAGAAAATTTTACTCTTCAAAATAATCTTGAAATCTTGAAAAGAGAACCTAAAATAGAAGGATCAGTTCTTATTTTTCATGAACATTACTGAAGACTCAATACCACATATTGCTAGAGAAATCTGGCTATAAATTGGCAGAGTTCTTGTGGGAAAGAAGTAGTGAAATGTTAGCCTTCATATAAATTGATTTATAATAAACGATTACTACCAGCACCATGTCAGTTTTAGTTATTAAGTACAGTAATAGTTTCCCTGTCTAAAGATGAACCTGATTATCAATAACATATGAAACACAGCATAAGCTGCATCCAATCAAATAGTACCCAGGAAACAATAAGTTTCACTTATGGAAAGGAGCGACTGGTAAAGGGCAAAAAAACAATCATTAGGGGTGAATCAACTGGTGTGGGTGGGTCCCCCCCCCCTTGGGTGGGTGGGTCCGGAGGTGTGGATAAGGATTAAACAGAAAAAAGGAAAATCAAACAGAGACCGTGATAACATATCCACCTGAAGCCATGGGCATTATTTGATCTTGGTCTAGCCTCAATTATAAGTTTTTGTTGCATTCCTCGTTTCAGTTCCCGATCCCCATCATGTGGTTTCGCCGGAACTGCATTTCCAGAAGCATCTGACTTTATGACCGACCGTTTCTTCTTCATCTTTGATTTTTCCCAAGCATCCACCGCAGTTGCTAGTGGTCTACTCTTTTCTTCTGGAGGTGTTGCACCACTATTAGCAAGTTTGAATACATCTCTATCCATAGACCCCGATGACCTAGCGACGCTATTAGGGCGTGCATCCATCTAGCCATTAAATATAAAAATAAGATCAAGTCAATAACAAAAAACAACATCTCGAAGCAAAAGCGCAATCACCAAAGATGATAGCATTCACAAATAGATGAATAGACTTTTCATGAGCTAGCTATAAGGAAACACTAAGGGGGCAAATATGTAACAAAGATTAAAAGTAAGCATCACCATGCAGTAACTGAATCCGCATTGAAATATATCACGAGATAGTTCCATAACTAAAAACTTACAGAATCTTCAAAATAGTATCAATTGGCGCTGAAACAACTGAATTGCTAAGGTAGTGAGTAAAATGGACAATGAATGGTGCACAATATCAACAGATGTTTTAGCCATTAGGCAGACATGCAACATTATTATAGCACCCAGGTACTGCATATATTTGGGTAACATATGAAAATACTCCACTTGACCCTAATATTAGTCAAAAACACAATATGCATGAAATCAAGACTTAGCCCCAAAAAAAAAAACAAATACATGTGCTACATATGAAAAGGAGGTACAAGATCATTAGAACAAAATTATGTATGGGTTATACCTAGAGTTACTTTAAAGCAAAGGGATAAATGAAGCTTTCAGACTACAAACCCGTACATCCAACAAAGAAGTTCGAATTTTTCTGCTTGGGACACCACTTTTTGCCCTTTCTTCAGATTTCTGAGGCCCTATCTCAAGACTGCTTGCACTGAGATGACTTTGAGATCCCATCTTCAGAGAACTTCCTCCTGGAACTGCAGCATTAGACCGCCCACTAGATGAAATGTCAGTCCGAGAACGTTTTCTTGACAGATTGTTGCAACACTTATCCATTTTCAAGGCAGCCTCACCAAATGCTTTTGCACGATCGCTATAAAATCAAGTATTTAGGAATCAGTGAGTTCTCATTTAATCTTAAAAATGAAATTAAAAAAATATAATTTCAACTCAAAGTGAATAGTTGGTATGCGCAATTAGGATGTATAGTAGGAACTGCCAGAAACTAAAAAAATAATGCAAATGACAGAGAAACTTTTAAGACAAACTTATAACATATCAGGAAGGAAATTAATTTCACTAAACCTCCTGAGTTGAATCCGTAAAGTCACATAACCCTACGCATTACATAACCTCATCCATAACCCCCTCTAAGTTTTTTTTTCTTCATATGAAGAAAGCAAATGGAAAGCGTGAAATTATCATTTGTCCTCTACTACAATTGATAAGTTAATGGGTAAGCGAGGTATGATATAAAATAAATGGGTTTACCCACTAAACAAATTTGTAAATTGATATAAAGCAAACACGGGTTTATACTCATTTCGTTGTCCTCATATACATCTTTTCTCATCCCATCTCTGAGCCCAAATGAAACCCTTAAAATAATTTAAAAAAACTCAAAATAAAAGAAATTAAACCTTCTCTTCATTAAATTTGTAATAAAAACACCATTCCCTCTTTCTCCCATCTTTTAAACTTAATCCTAAACCTAACAGTCCTAACGCCCACTCCTATCTCCCGATTGTAAATCCCAAGAAAAAAACTTCCTCTTATCATCCCATTATCATCACAATCCTAAATGTTTTATATGGATTTAGGTAAAAACATCAATCAAAATTCAAATCAGCTTCTCAGATCATCAAAGGGTGATTGAAATTATATTGATTGAATAAACCTGACATTTTTCTATGCCTTTTTTATCTAAATTTATTATTTATGTTGTGCCGATACAACACAGCCCCTTATTTGAGTTACTTATTAATTAATTGAATTTATTCTCTCAACATATCACTTATATTTAACAATGGTGTATCGAACAAACATAATACGATTGAGACGGAAAAGAAAGCGCTAGAGATTGGGGGTTTTATTAGAATTTAGTTTCTTTTTTCTTTTCTTTATTTCCTTGCTTCTTTTTGGTTTAGGGTTTGATATTCTGGATTGGGAATTTTTTTATGAGAAACGGGGCGTGAAGAAGAAGAAGAGAGTTTGGTGTTCTGGATTTTGGAACTCTAGCTAAATGGTGTGGGATTTGGTGAGAGACATAAGGAAGAAGATGGATTTTGCATTTTGGGCTTTGGGTTTTGATGAGAAATGGGAGGTGAAGAAAATGAAGGAGATGCAGGTCAAGAACAATATACAACTGCCTGACAGGTAGAAAACCATTTTGGGCTGATATCCTTTTAGTTAATATAATATCATAAATTTTAGATTAACGTTAATGAAATCTAAACCTTTAGTTAACAGAAGTTGATAGAATTCAAGTATCTAAAATTTGTCACTTTGTACCATTAAATAAGTAAGGGCATTTTAGTTATATGTCACTTGATTATGTAAGGTGAGGTTGCACGATACTAAAAATTGACAGGAGGGAATGTAATACAAGCATATAATATTAGGGGATTTATTAATGATTTGACAAAATGAGAAGGGGCATACGTGAATTTAGCAATGAAGTCATGTGGTTTTAATGAAACTTACATAGAAAAACAAAGAAAAGATAAGAAAAGATAGTTAAATAATAGTTATGTGGAGTGACAGTGTATTTTAAACCGGGGGGGGGGGGGGGGGGGGGGGGGGGGGGGGGGGGGGGGAGTTTAAACATCCTTCAAATAGACAGTCGTCTTTGCAATATTTTTCTTTTAATTGCATTCCTGACAGGGTAAGAAACAATATATACCTTGCCTTGGCATAACCCTCTTGAACATTATTTCTCAAGCGTCTGATGTCCTCCATAGAGGAAGAAGGTAGAGGCCTATAGGAAATGTAGCAGGCAAAGGGTCTTCTGAGAGATGCCCAGGATGGAGCAAATCAATCTTCTTAGTTCTCCAGGTCGAGGGAGCTTCTGGTCAAATGCAACCACTGGTTTCATATCAGAAACAAGAGTCTGCAGCAAACTGACAGCATCCCCTTGAGATGACATGGAACCAGCCTGGATGCACTGCTGCTTGGAAGCGAGGATGCTATTCGATTCTCTGCAGCCTCGCGGAAGCTTCCGGGCCTCTCGAGTGAGGCGGCTATACGCTGCCCACTTGGATGCGCTGGTGGCCCATCAGAGCTGCTAGAGGACAGGTCAAATTTGCTACAAGCTGCCATTCTTCTTTTGAATTCGTCAATATTGTTACGTTACTAAGGCCACCAATATCATATAGCCACATGAGAGATGCCAAAAGCTATTGCAGCTCAGACACACCATCAAGTTTGAACTTACTTACAACTTTATAATAAACAACAAAAAACAGCACCACCTGCCAAAGATAAAAACATGTTAAACTCAATTCAATTCAAGTGGCGTATCTGTAATTTGAAGAAACTCTAAGGAAAACACAAAAATATCATATTTGTATTTTCTCTCAGTAGTTAACATTGATCCAACAAACCTTAGGCTATTGTATCGCACAACAAGTGAAATACAGGAAGTAGCAAAAAGAAAGCAAGAAGCTTGAAGGGGGGAAAAAAAATTAAATACGTTTTTTCACATTGTTGGCCACCCAAGAGATCATTTAACCAATGTAAGACCTTAAGCCCGTATTAAAAATGTTGAGTTTCAACGTTAGGCCGCGAAAGACATTGAAATCAATTCAAATAACACACCTGTGATTGAACGAAACTCTAAGCAAGACGCGAACAAAGTAGTCATTTTGATATCCTCTCGCAGTTAGCTAACATCCATTTTCTCAATTTAAACTCGAAGTAGACCCAACTAGCTGGAATCAAGGAAATAAAGGAGACAGAGAGACTCACCGTCGAAGAGAAGAGGATCGCGCGAGCTTTCCGGCGATCAATCAAGCGGAGATCGGATTGAGGATCGTCGAGCAATGGCGAAGTTGCATTCGAATCAGGGCTCAGCTTCAGCTCTGATTTGAATCTCGATCTCCTCTCGTCTCGTGAGATAAATAAACTAGATTTGTAGAGAAATTTGGGGGCTGGGCTGCGTGCGAAGGGAAATTTGGGGATTTTTGCCCGACTCGACTGCGTAGACGAATTTGGGGCTGACTGGGGCTTTAACGAAATGGCCCAAAAGGTAATATTTTTAGCTTCGGGTCCACTGCGTTGACTGACACATTGGACCCACCGACATAAAAACTGGGTCCAATCGTCTTGTCTTGTGTGGACCCAGCTTAAATGGATTGGATCCGATCGACTTGGAACGAAAGAAAACCGATTCTAAAAATGTCACTTTTAAGGATCAAAAATCCATATTCATATGCGCACTGCTTATTTCTGGGCCTCTAATCTTTTTCTATTATTATTACATGATTACTAGGAAATTTACATGTGACACCAAAAAATCCTTTATATTGCCACATAATCAAAAAAGAAGAAGTAAATAAATAGAAAACGTTAAAGATCAAGAAAAATGTAATATCTCTTAGTTATTAATACTGTATTAAAATATTTTAAATATTATTTGAATTTACTTGTTATCATTAATCAAATTTATTAAACTCATCATTTTTATTTTCAGTGCAAGTATAATTTATAATCATCATCATTAATAACTAATATTTTATTATCGTTATATTTATTCATATATTAGTATTAAGAAATTAAAGATTTTTCATGATTATTATTACTACTACTTGTTATTATTATTCGTTGATGTTGTTAATATAAATTAATAATTATTTGGTGTGAGTTATTATTATTATTTTGTTATTAATTATTGTTAGTATTAACATAATGATATTAATATGAAATTGTTATTAATTATTATTAATTAGACTGATATTTTCTATTCCAGCCCAAACTAAGCCTAGCCCATGTTCCTCTCTCTTATTTCTTATTTCTCTTATTTATTTATTTTTTCATTGAGTTCATGCCTAGCCGATCACTTATTCCAGGAGCTATTATTCTCTCATTTCTTTTTATTCTATATTTATACTTTTCTTAGGCCAAGAGAAGCCAGCGCAGACCATCCAACTCTATTCATACCCTCATCCCCTACCTCTCTCCTTTCTTTTCTAACCCTAGCTGAAACCCATGCGCCACCCTTCACACACAACCCTCATCCCCCCACCCTGCTTCTCTTCTCCTCCACAACCAGCTGCTTGAGTCCTTCTCTTACCAACCAGCCGCCCCAACCTTCGAGATCAGCCATGCCCTCCATCTCGTTGCACCTCCTCCCTGTGTGGCCCGCCCGCTGACCACATCCGCACTTCTCTTCTTCCTCCCTCCTCTCGGAGCCACCATCAATGGTAGCTCCATCTCACCCATGTCCACCTCCTCAACTACACCCACAGCACTACTCCTTTCTCTCCATGCAACTCCGCCCACACAACTCATGGCCTCGGCGCACCACCATCTTCTCCTCGTCATCACAGTCCCCCATGCCAACCCCATCACCTCTATCACCCTCGAGACCAGCGAGCCATCGCCAACTCCGCCACCCTCCGATCCACTCCGCCATCACCCCGCTCTCCTCCTCGGCCCTCGACCTGCACCTATACCCACCATGTCGGCCACCTTTCTACTCATTTCGGCAGGCCACCTCTCTCCTCCCTAATGCTAAGTCCCCAACTCACTACGTCCACCATCATCTACTTCTCCTTCCAACCACCGAACCATCACCCATACACACAGGCCAACAAGCTCCCCTAGCACCTCTCCATCACGTTCCCTCTATATTTCCTTTTCCTTTTCTTCCTCTCTCTTTATTTCCTTCATCTCTCCCTGTGTACTCCCTCTATCCATATCTCTCTCTTCGACAACCCCACCACTGGCGTCGCTCCGCCGGCCAGCGGCCGCCGCCATCGCCGCGGCATGGGCCGCGCAGCCCAGTCCGCCAAACCCCACTCCCTTCTCTTCTCCTTTTCTTTCTTTCCTCTTTCTCTATTCTTTTCTCGTGTGGATCCTCCCCTCAAACTTGACCCAATAACCTGGATTCGCCTTCAATTAAATGAGAGAAATCAGGTTATTGGGTTTATCCTAGTGAAGATCTGACCGTTGCAGTCAACATACCCGTTAAAGAGATCCAGGCCGATAAGCACGGGTTCATTTTCAGACTGTATCTCAGCCATCCGATCTTCAATTCGAATGATTTATGAGGGGTTAGAACCGTGAAGACCAGATCTACGCAACATGACATACTCTGTGAGTGTTTACTTGTGTAACACCCTATTCTCGAAATACGTACTCAGATACTTATTCTGATTTTTTGATCGTATTTTTCAATTTACTTTTGTATTTGTCTTGTTTTATGATTATTTGTACGATGGTTTGTATTGAATCCGGATTCGTGGGCTCGGAGTCAGTCTAGTCTAAACCGGAGACCCAATCCTATTGTATTGCTCGATTTGGTCTTTTCGGTAGTCAAATTTGACCGGTTTCAGTTTCAAACATCGTTTCCAATATTTTAAATTTTCATGATTTTAAAATTTTCAGAATTATTCTGTAAAATCTTCAAAATCGGTGTCGAGCAGTATCGCCGACCGTTTCCTGGATTTAGTTTTTGAATAGAGTTAAATTTTTAGAAACGGTTTTCACATTAATTCTTGGAATCTAATTTTCTATCTAAATGCATTTTTTGAGATTTTTCTGAATTTATCGAGATTCGACCGGATTTAGTATCGACCAGTATCGTCGGAAGATTCCAAAATTTTTTATTTGAAAATCAGATTGAATTTCTCGAATTCTATTTCACCAGGCATCTTAAAATAATATTTTCTATTTTTGAGAATTTTGGGAACGTTTCTGAAACAGTCGATTTTTACCCGATTTAAATAATATTATTATTTACCAATTATTTTTCTTTTTACTTTTTCCTTCTTTTATCCTTTACTTAAATTCTCCTATTTTAATTTACTTATTTATTATTTAATAATTTAATTATTTACTTATTTTTCTCATTTTTCTTTTCTTCCTTTTCTTTTCTTTCTTTTTCTTTTCATTTTTCTTCTCTTTCTTCCCTTCTTTTCTCCCACCTGATCCCTTTCCTAACTTCCTGCCGATAGCAACAGCAGAAGAACCATTCCCCCTCTCCACCGTACCACCATCCTTCCTCCTCTCTCTCTCTCTCTCATTTCTCTCTCCACTTCTCTCTCTCTCCATTTCTCCATCTCCCTCTCTCCCGCCAACTTCTTCTTCATCCTCTTTACCGTCGCCGCTAGCACCACCACTTGAGCGTCGTCGCACCCTCCTAAGCTCGGCCATCTCCTCCCTCAAACCCTCTCTTCCTCCTTCCACCAACATCATCATCTCCTTCTTCAATTTCAATCATCTTCACCACCATCTCATCTTCTCCTTCAAAATCCACCCACAAATTCTCCACCACCTCCTCCACTTCCACTACCCAACCACCTCCTCCAGCTCCCCAACATCACCACCAAACCCCATTCCAACAACCACTGACCACCACTACCAACAACATTAACAATAACAACTCCACCACATCTCCCCTTCCCCCTCTCTCCTCCACCCAGGGCGCCGCCGCCGCCCCCCAGTCTCGCGCCGCCACCCCCTGGCAGCTGCCGGCGGCCAGCATCTGTCGGTCATCCTCCCCCTCCTCTTCT